>ML291941.1:6041-60484 GCA_005239495.1 Nicotiana undulata
GGAAGCCTCCTCACATCACTCATAAGGCCTGGAAGCCTCCTCACCTCTCTCATAAGGCTTGGAAGCCTCCTCACAATATAGGCCTGAAAGCCTCGCTCAGTCAGACACTCTCAATTAGCCCTTAGGCCATAAACAAACCGAGTTCTCGACCCAAAACAGTGTTTTATTTTTTTCAAGAAATAGTATCAAATACTCTGAGTGTCAAAACAATTTATCAGGAAAAGACTGATTTTAAATCACAACATATCAAGTGAGGAAACACAGTGAAACAGTCCCCCGAGGGGTAAACAGATCGGCACTAGGCCCCAAACACGGCTTACAGCCCAAATCATATCATAATAAAATAGTACTAATTAAGCATAGGCTTAAAAGTCGGTTTAGCAACTCAATAGTCGCCTAAATAGGAAAGATATTTCCAAAGTTTCCACCTTGTTATTTCAAAACCCGTGAAAGGGTGCATAGTTCGGGGTTTCATACCCTCAGGACAGGATTTCTAGACATTACTTACCTCAAAACTAGCTCGAAATTATTCCACAACAGGCTTGCCTCTCGAATCAACCTCCGAAGGCTCCAAATATACCTAGTTCAGATTTTTATCATCAACATATGATTAAGGAATAATTCCCAATTGAAAAATATCGAATTTAACTCAAAATCCGAAACTGGTCAAAAGCCGACCCCCCAGCCCGCGTCCCGACACTCAGAAATGTTTTTAGAAAAATTTTCTTCATCTTCTCACGATTCCATACATATAAGGAACACCAAAATCGGAGTTCGTTTGACCCCTCAAATCGACCCTTGAAGGTCTCATAATCTCATGCCCCAAAATCCTATTTTTCTACTGTTTTTCATGAATTAAAGACTGATATTATGGTCTTTAATCACCCATAAACGAGTTTTAATAATCAAATTACTTACCTCTGCGATACCCAATGATTTTCTCCTTCAAAAAGCTCTCCTCCGCTCAACAATGGTGTAAAAGAGGGTTTAAGTCGCGGAGGGTTTATTATTTAACTGCGCAGTTATTTCTTCACCGTGATCGCGGACTCCCTATCACGATCAGGGAGCATGATTTTTTAAACCCCACGCGATCTCAGCCCCCTTCACGCGATCGCGAAAACTATTCAACCTCGCCCTTACGCGCCTGCCTTATCCCTACACGATCGTGAATCCCCTCACGCGATCGCAATGCCTCACCTGCTCGACCTCTGCGATCGTGGACGCCTTTATGCAATCGCAGAGAACAAAAATGCTTCCCCTCATGATTGAAATACGTGATCGCGACTCTCCCTACACGATTGCAGAGAAGAAAAACCTGTTGCACAAAAACCAGAAACCAGCAATGTTTTCAAGTCCAAATGAGTCCATTAATCACCCGAAATCAAATCTCGAGCCCCTCGGGACCCCAACCAAACTTACCAACATATCCCATAACATCATTCAAACTTAGTTGCACTCTCAAAACACAAAAACTAACATCAAAACTCCAAATTTGCATCGGATTCAAGCCTAAGAACTTTGATATTTCTAAAATTCATCAATGATGCCGAAACTATCCAAATCAACTCCGATTGACTTGAAATTTCGCAGACAAGTCCAAAATGACATTACAAACTTGTTCCAACTGTCGGAATTCCATTCCAACCCCGGTAGCCTATTTTCCAATGCCGCTCGGAATCGCCAAAAAACTAACTTTCACCAATTCAAGCCTAATTCTACACCGCACATCGCAAAATTATTCTGAACACACTCCTAAGTCCCAAATCTCCTAACAAAACTATCGGATCCATAAAATTCACATTCCGAGGTCGTTTACCAATAAGTCAACTCTTAGTTGACTTTTCCCATTTTAAGGCTATTCTTAAGGATTAAGTGCCTGAATTCTCCTTTAACCATTCTGATTCCAAGCCTACCAACTCTAAAACATTAATAATAGAATAACCAATCTATAATAAGTCAATAGCAACAGTTATAATGCAGGTTTTTACGTAACGACAGACTGGGTCGTTACATCAAGAGTATTTTCTGATGCTTGCTTGAGCCCATCAATAAAGATAAGAGTGATACTTGATCAGGAGTTTTCCTAAGTTCTTGAATTGTGGCGTATTCAATCATGTTCATCTTCTTAAAGAACTCTTCAGCCTCTTCGGCGGTGATAGGTCTTTTAAGAGGGAAACGTTTGTGCTTATTTTTGTCCAGCTCTTTTAGATTGAGGTAATTTTTAGAGGAGTTTGCTTCAATTGCTTCCCCTGTGATCTCTTTCCCTTTGTATGTTACTACCTTCTTGTTGTAGTTCCAAGGGACGGTAGTAGCATTTTTTACGGGAGCTTGTAGCGCGCGGCTAATAACCCCTTGCTCATTCAGCCTTGGTGAAATTATTTGCCTCCGCGCCACATACGTCCCCTTTGGTACATACATTGTCGGACCGTTTGTCATGGCTCTGTTGAATTTTAGTCTTCTGGGCGGGCTCATCATACCTTGTTCCTTCTTGGGTGCCCTGGGGACGGAAAGAACGGCGTCTTTAGAAGATTATATCTTTGTCTTAGCTTCAGCCTTCCCCGTAGCTTGAGGGACGGGATTACTCTTTTTTATTTCCTTGGCTGGCTTGGGTGCCGCCTTAGGATTTTTCTCTGCATCTGCGATGGCAATGGTAGCCTTCAAAGCTAGATCAAAATCTTGGTCCTCGCAGATCATGCCGATAACAGGCCCATTGTTATGGGTGGGCAATGGATTGTTAGTCACATTGGGAGCTTCTTCATCCCTTAACACTACCTTCTTTTGCTCTATAAGATTCTCCACAGCCCGCTTGAGAGTCCAACAATCCTCCATGTCATGCCCCTCTGCTCTGGAATGGTAGGCACAATTGGTTCTGGGTTTATATGACACTGATGTTGGGTTTTGTCTGGTTGGAGGTACGGGCTGCAGAAGCCCCATCTGGACCAACTTTGGGAGAAGACTTGAATATGGCTCATCGATAGGAGTGAAATTGAGTCTCCTTGGTGGCTCCCGGGGGTAGTTTTTTTGAGGAGGGCATAGATTATATGGAGCTGGGGAGGATGGTTATTTCTTGGGGGTGGAGCTCTGTTCTGGTTATATTATTGTTGTGGCCTGAGATGTGGCTGAGCATTCATCACCTCATAGGGAAAATGGGATGTAGTATAAGCTGCATTTTGGTGAGGATAGAAGTGTTGGGAAGTTTTAGGGAATGGACCTGAGTATTGCCGAGAACCCCTAACATCAGAAACCATCATGGCCCCTTCTTCTTTCTTCTTTCTGTTGGCTGCACTCCCAGATCCGTTTTGGATGGCCTGGGAAGTTGCTCTTATGGCCGATTGGCTCATGATACGACCGATCTTTAAACAATTCTCAACCATTTCTCCAATTTTGATTGCTTCTGCAAATGGTTTGCCCAGAGCGGACATCATATTTTGAAAGTAATCCGCTTCTTGTGCTTGCAAAAAAACACTAACCATTTTGACCTCATCCATCGGAGGTTTGACCCTTTACGCCTGCTCGCGCCACTTAATAGCGTACTCTTTAAAACTTTCCGAGGACTTCTTTTTAAGGTTAGACAAAGAGTTTCTATCGGGAGCGATATCCACATTGTATTGGAATTGTCAAACAGAGTCCCGGGCTAGGTCATCCCATACGTGCCAGTGGGATATATCCTGGTCCATGTACCATTCTGATGCAATCCATGTTAAGCTCTCTCCGAAATATGCCATGAGAAGTTCCTCTTTCCCACCTGCTCCTCAGAGTTGGTTGCAATACCTTTTCAGATGAGCTATGGGGTCCCCATGTCCGTCATATTTTTTGAACTTCGGGGTTTTAAACCCGAGAGGCAAATGGACGTGCGGGAACATGCACAAATCGGCATAGGATACGTTTTTCTGCCCGCTCAGCCCTTGTATGTTCTTGAGGCTCTGCTCGATACTCTTCATCTTTCGAGCCATTTCTTCGTGCTCGGGGCTTTTCTTATCTCTCCCCAAAGTAACTTCATACTGAGGTTGTTGGGGGTATGAATCGGGAGTGACATGAGTGGTGCCCAGAAATGATGGCGTTTGGAATGTAAATGTCGACGGCTCAAAGCTTGGCCAGGTGATATTTGCTGGAGCCATGGCGTAGCTCGATGGTGTGGTGAAGATGTTGGATGATGCACCGGAAAACAAGACCTGGGGGCGAACCTCAGAAGGACTTCCGGCAAAGTGATCCGGCATAGTTGGGTATTCGAGTGGCATGGACGGGTAACTTATGCGACAACGCAGAATCCTATTCTCTTCAGCTGTGGCTGACTCAGACGTTGGGATGACTGGATTTGGGTCCTCCACAGAAGAGTTGACGATTGATAAGTGGCTTTCGGATGTCATTTCTATGCTTCCCTTTGATCTAGTGTAGTATGGATGGGGAGCCAGGTTACCGCAAAAACCAACCACCCTAGAAAAACACCTTTTAAGAGTTAACAAACAAAACGTTAGGTCGAAACATTTTATCACATAGGGAATCGCATATTTGGGGTATGCAATGCACCTAGGCAATTAAACGCTTTTTATATGTTTTGCAACAGTTGTGTGTCTCATCCCGGTTTTATTTTCTCGGATTTGAACTTTCCCTCATTTTTTATCCTATTTTCATCCTTTTGCCTTTCTCTATCACTCACTTTCTTTCATTGTATTTTTTTTTTTCTCATTTATTTCTAACTCACTTTCATTTATTAAGATTATGATCGAATCATATGTGGATTGCCTACGTATCACGACACCCCGTGAATCAGATCATTACGTAGTTCAAGGGATAAATCTGAAGGAAGGAAATAAACATTTTTTGAGACTTTCATTCATCAGATAAAATACTTTCAACTTCATAAGAAACGTCAGTACATTTTTTGAAATTTTAAAAACTACAAAAAGACTCAAGACATGCTTTCGTGGAAATGTAAAAACTACAGTGGACTTCGACAAGACTACAACAGGAAGATAAAATACAGACTCGATAAATATAAAAAATACATTAGTGCTTCCATTTCTTCAGGACCCGTGGGGCATCATTCGGCCTTGCCACAGGTCTGCGTGCTATATCTTGTTGGAGGCGATATAGGTCGTCCATTATCTTGTGAACGAAGATCATAACCGCCGAGAAGAAGGTGGTCTGAGTCATATCTTCGCATTCTTGGCACTTGGTGACAATGTAATCAGCTATCTCTCGGACCCTTTGCCTGATGATACCTTTCTCCTGAAGTACACGCCCGATCTGCTGAGATCTTGCTTCTAAAGCATATGCGTCTTTGTGAGTCTGCTCTTGCCATTGTTGCAATTCTTCTTCAAACTGGGCTATCATGTCATAGAACTGTTCTCTTTTTGCCTTAAACCTTTGTGCTTGTTTGGTCATCTCGTTTTCAAAGGTGGCCATTCTTTCTTTCAAACCCAGAACTTCTTGGTCGTGCTTCCTCTTCAAACTTTGCACGAATTCGGCCCTTTCTTCTGCATTCTTTGCCAACTTTGCTCGAGCCCGGGTCAAATCTTCCTCGGCTTTGTCAAAGTAGTCACCATAGCTACAAAACTTTTGCCTGAGACTGGTGACAAGTCTTTCGTCGGCTCTACTTCTTTCGGGGTTTTCAATGGCTATCCTCATTTTCTGGATTTGAGCTCTGAGGGCTTAAGTTTCTTGGTTCATCCTGTTCCTTTCCCCTTCGGCTGCAGCGGTTTGTAAAGTGTTTTCAAATTTGATCTATCAGATCTGGGCCTCCAGTTTACTTATTGTAGCCCGGTAGTTGTTTTCCTTTTCTAGCCAACCCCATTGTTCTTGTGTCTGCTTAGTAAAATGCTGCACCTGAGGTCTTTTCGCAGGTCGCTCCGGTTCTTGGTGCTCTCGGCCTCTTCTACCATACCAAGAAACATAGGTTGGCTCTACTTCCCCTTGAGATAGGTTTCTTACCCGAGTCTGAGGCTCTAAGAATCTGCACTGGTTCCAAATCTGACGAACCCTGTTTTTCGGAAATGTAGCTCTCGGACACAACTCAATGGCTTGTTGCCTTAGGTCCTCATCATATGGAATGCCTTATTGTCTACCCAATTTCCGTAAGACCCGATTTGGGCATATGGCTGGATACTCCGCAGACCCATTAACAGAAGATAGCACACCTCAGCGGACATATTGATAACCTCGCCAACAGGGAGCCATCCAAAAGTCTACTCGATTCGGTCGGCGGTCAATGAACTCAAATGTGAATGCCAAGCTTCTATGCCCTCAGGAAATTTGTGGCCTTCTACCCGAGTACTGTGTTCTTCGATACAATTCAGACCGGTTAAGTCGTAGTTCATGTAACCTGGGCGGTGACAGAGGTGCTCGATCATCCAAATTTGTAGGAGCAGATTGCACCCTTCAAAGAACTTTCCCCCTAACTGGAAAATTGTCAGGGCACGGTAAATCTCGGCTAAGATCATTGGTATAAGCGTGCCATTTTTATTTTTCGTCATGAAATCCTCCATCCCTACCAGTCTTATATTTATCAGTATGTCACCTCGGGGCAGATTCAAGTGCCCAGGAATGCTACCGCGAAAGTTAACCCCTGGCGGGCTTCCCATTTAGCCTGATTCTTGTGGTGAGTCAGACCAGTATTTTTAGCTTCATAGCCCCGAGGATCTCCATAACGTTTGTACAGGAAATAGAAAGTGCAGAACCCTTCTGCCCGGTGTGAGTCTTGAGTGTCCCGACTGATGTTCAAAAGATCCAAGAACTTATGTGGAGTTACCGCCCTGCGTTCCACTGGATACCGGCTTCTAAGATTGTCACCGAGACCAGCATACCCCGCTATTTCCTCTAGCGTGGGTGTCAACTCGAAGTTCGAAAATTGGAACACATTGTGGGTTGGGTCCCAAAATGACACTAAAGCTTCAACGATATCCAACCTCGGCTTGATTTTTATAAGGCCAGTGAGTCCGCCCAAAGCTTTTACGGCAGACTTTCTACTAACTTCCCCCAGGTCGCTTCACCACATATGGAGTCCCACGGGAATTTCCTCGACAACCCTAAAGGGAGCGTTTTCAACTGTATTCATCATGCATATTTGTTTAAATGTTTTGATTAATAAAACGAAGCCATAAAAAAAGGTTTTGACTGGATGCGAAAAAGTGTTATTTTTGCAAAAGTTTGGTAATACAGAAAATGGGCTCCTCTTGCGAATAGGGCCCTTCAATACTTCGGATGGGAAGCTTTTAGGGTTGTGCTTGCTAATTTGGCCAAAAAAAATTTGAAAAGACTATAAGTGGCTATTTTTTGCAAAAACAGCCTCCCGGCATCCCGTTGGGACAATTGGCTATTTAGGCAAGAACAATCACCTAATTTTGCGACCATATTTTCTTTTTTGGTTTTAAAAATAAGGTTGGACCCAATGAGGGTTGCCTACGTATCTCACATCCGGTGAGATCAAACAATGCGTAGTTTGGAAATCTCGACATAATTTTGAAGAATATGCACCGACTCACTTTGTTTCGAAATACTATTTTTCAGAAATTTTGGTAGAGTTTCCACAGTAAGTGACATTATTCGGTTTTTGGGATTTGTTATTATTTCAGAGTCGCCACCCGGATTTTTGACGATGCTCCGGGACACCGTTTTGTTTTGAAAATCCCAAACCGAGGAAGATTTGACTCTGTTTTGATTTGTCTGCGACCAAAAATCCGAGTAAGGAATTCTAATAACCCGGGGGAAGGTGTTAGGCATTCTCGAGTTCCGTGGTTCTAGCATGATCTCTTAACTATTAATATTTGGCCTAAATTATCTGATTATTTTACGTGTTTTAAACTATTGTATATTTTAACTCTTTGAAATTTAGCCGCTTTTGATAAGTATGGATTTATCTTGAAAACAAGTCACGAGAACATGCACTTGTCTACTTTTGAACGTATTACAATTACGCCACATGAAATGCACCCGTAATTGCAACACGTGATTTTATTATGATTTGAAGTTTGAAGACGGGGACATGAGTTGTCGCACCCGAGTGTAGGTTACGTAGTCAAGACTATTGGTCATGACAGTTTTATAGTGCCTATTTGAGGCGATATTCGATTATTCTTTATGTTTTCTATTTTTTGAAAGAGCGTTTTAGTCTTAAGATCAATTAGGACGTTTATGGATTTATCTTAAACAAGTCACGATGGCGTGCACTTGTCGTTTTAAGAACACGGCAAACACGTCACATGAAATGCACTTGTGGTTGCTATGTGCGTTTTATTTATGTTTGGAGTTGACGGTCGGGGGCATGAGTTGCCACTCCCGAGTGTAGGTTATAGTGGTTTTGGAATAATATTCGATTTTTCCACTAGGTTTCATAATTTCAACCTAAAGAGAGTATCCTTAACCCATGAGGTAAAATCATCTAAAATTGGATTCATCATCCTAAAGGCAAGTATTTGGGCTATGGCCATATTTTAGCCCAATAATTGTTTATCCCCCTTTGGCCAATTCTATTTATGTCTATTTGAGAAAGAAGGGGTTCGCATAATTCAGCCAAAAATGGAGGGAATTGAAAAGCATGAGATCGATTCACATGAACATATTTCAATTTAACATCTTATGTAACAAGAAAATGCCATTCAAAAACCCTATACTTATAAATATTTCTGGATTGAAATTCCCGAGAAAAAAAACTTGAACAAGTTTAAAACACTTTTGTCCCGTTATTTTATAATGTTGTGCTAAATCGTGGTATTAATTCGAAAGTTGTGTTTTGAGATTTAGGAGACTGGCCTGCTACTGGCTAATGGTTCATCAAGCTTAACTTTAACTCGATTTTTAGGAGGATTCGAGAAAAAGAATCAGTCATTTGTAAACGACATTCACATCTAGTTCAATTGTTACATCAAAACTATATGAGGATAATTTGGACTTCTAAGGAGGACACGGAGATCATTTGGTACAATTTTGGGGTGGATTGGTGGTGCTCCGCCGCCGGAGGCGATTTCTGGCCGGCGGAGCAAGGCGGAGGAGTGGTGGGGGGACGGTGGTTCCAGTGGACATTAGAGAGACTAGAGAGAGACAGACGGGGGTGTCTCTAAGGGGGAGGGGTGTAATACTTTTAGTTAGGGGTAGGGAGTTTAAGACCGTTGGATTAGTGAGATCCAACGGCTAGGGATTCGTGGGGGCAAAACGGGGTCGTTTTGGGTGTAACGGGGACAGGCCGATGAGGGGGGAAATTGGGTTGGGCAGGTGAGTTGTTAAAGAAGAGGGGACTTGGGCCTGGGGGTAATGGCCCAATCCGGAATTCGTTCTCTTAGCTAATTAAACTAATTATTTTAATTAAGCCCAAATCTAATTGAATCCAAAAAAAAAAGTAGTAATTAATTTTAAGACTTATTTTTCGTCTAAATATAGATTAATTCAGAATAAAACAACTAATTTTATATTCCTAATTAAACCTATGATTTATCGGATAAAATGATTAATTTTTAGCAATTAGTTGTTAAAACTACATTACGTCAAATAACCATCATTCGTCTATTATTTAATTCAATTAATTACAAATGATAACTTTATAATTCCTTGATAATAGTGATGCAATTTTTATTAATTTTAAAAAAAAATGAATTATAGATATGCAAATGCAAATAATTCACAATTAATCACTAAAAATCAACAAAAATTCATAAAATCAATTAATTTATTGAGATTTTTATAGGATGATATGGTGAGTAAAAATCACGTGCTCACAGCCACTAGCTATAAAGGGCCTGGTGGATCGACGTCGTAGAGTGATCATACCTCGGTAGTGCAAAGGACGGTACAGTCTGATGAGATGGCTGAGGGTGAACTCGAGCTCGGCCTTCTCAGCGAAAAATCTTATCATCAGCACTATCCTCCAAAATGACGGATGGACCTCAGCCAAGGTTACTCGATATTTTCGACAAAACTCGAGCACAACCTGCTCGAGAGGGCCTAGCGCAAAGGGGTACGTATATACGTTCAAGAACCCCTCTACATGACCCATGATATCCTCTTCCCAAGAAAGTACCTGCAGTACCACCTTTTCTCCCCATCCACAGTCTCTCATCACAGCCTCGAGGTGTCTCTCTTCTATAGAGGGAATGAACCTCGATGCATGCTCTCAATTGCCCGGAACATCGAGAGGTCTCTCCAGCGTAAAATCCTTCCTCGAGGCAAAACAACTCGAAGTTAGCTCGCCAGACGCAGGCGGTGTACCACCGACTGGGTGAGATGAAGAGGTGGAACCTTCCTCTTCCTGGTGAACAGATTTGGGCACAACAGCCATGACTATTTGCAACAAGAAAAAGAGGATGAAAGCTCGGGAAAAGGCTTTGAACTAAAATGACAAAAGAGCTGAGAGAAGAAACTCTAAAGAGAAAACTTAGCTTTGCAAACAGAAAAGCCCTCAATGACGAAAAGGCAAATATATATAAGGAAAGTGGTGACTTTTAATTTATTCTAATGGCCAATCAACTGTGACAGACTCATTATGACATCTTGGGAAATGTATCGGCGGGGCCACCCCAGTCATTTCACGGTTGCATCATGAGAATGGGGCTATCATGTGGAGATCGAAGATTCGGATGGTTAAATCGACCCGTATCAACTCGACCCCGAGAAAACATATAACTGAAACCAGAGCAGCCCGATCTCGAGGACTCCTACTACTCTAAGTCCGGGCTCAAAGGAACTAAGTTCAATGTGGAAGATTAACTTTTGCATAAACATTGCAGGGCAAGTTGAAGATATAAAACGAAGAGATCTTTTGCATTCCAAAAAATATATTTACAAGGGTATTTTACAAAGCTTCCCCGAGGAGCCCATGTACAAAAGAAAGAAAAAGCAAAAAAAAAAAAAAAAAAAAAAAAAAAAAAAAAAAAAAAAAAAAAAAAAACAGCAAGCAAGTCTACTATTCGCCTTCGTTGCTGCCCGAGTCGCTTCCAGAGCCCTCATACGAAGTAGTTGAAATCGTTGATTCTTCCTCTAAGGCCCTGGCTTCCTCGATCTCGGCAGAGAGTTCGACACCTTTGGCACTCACTTCTTAGAAGGATTGCCCCCTAGCTTGCAAACGGGCATGAGCAACGGCCCGAGTCAGTTTGAGCTCGGCCTCTTCGGATATCTCCCTGGACCGATCATTTGCGGTGGCAGCATCTCTTTTGTATGAGGATACGAATTCATCGGCCTCATACTTGGCCGCGGATAATGCAGTAGCTTCCTCTTGAGCACCTTGAAGAAGACCCTGGGTCGAGGCTAAATCTCCCCGAAGAATGTCTCTCTCCGAGGCCACAACATCATTCTGCCACTTCAGTTCGAGGATCTCAGCATCCTTGGCCGCGACCACCCCCTAGAGCTGCCCCACTAGGACATCCTTTTGCCCAATCTGCAAATACCAAGACAAGATAATTAGTGCCAAGTTGTGACAATAAAAGATAAGTTCATGAGTACCAAATTACCTGCTCAACGAAGGTGGCCCTCTCTTGCAGTGCCTTCTCTGAGTGTGCCCGGAGGTCGACCAAATTATCCTCTTTTCGGGCATACATAGTCTTCAGCTTGTTTGACTTCGATGTAAGCTTCTCGAGCTCCTCCTCGCGTCAAATCAGCTCATCTTGTAGCTTAGAAAAATCATGGTCATACAACTTCTTGACCTATAACACAAAGGAGAGAAGTTATAAAGACAAGAATAAAAACTCAAAGCACAAGTAATATGTCGAGAAGATCACCTGCTTTTGAAGTTTTTCAGCCTCCTCGAGACAGGGGCATCAAGATCGGTATCCTCCTCGAGACCGATGAAGTAATCTTTAAACGTATCATCCTCTCCCTGAGAGGCCCCCGCGTCAACAACATCCCTGTTCTGGGCATCCGTTATCTCCCCTGGAGAAAATGACGGGCCCAACTAAAATTCACCTACAACATCAACTTCCATCGGGGCTTCTTCTCGCCCCCGAAGAATTTCAGAGTCAAGCCCGCCGAACTCGCCAACCAAAGACTAGCCGGCATGGACTGTATCCTGCCCGACGGGCGGCTTTGGGACTACACCCAAACCCTCCTCGAGGGTCTCCTCAGCACGAGGTGGGTCCACATCGGCCACCTCCGACTCGGCGGCCTTCTGCCTAGCATCTTTTTGAGCATCAGCACTCCGTCTTAGCCTTTGTACCAAAGGGTGATAGTCATCATCTTCGTCTTCAGTACGAAGACTTGTCACAACAGCCGAAGTCAAGACCTTGGCATCGGTCTTAGGCTTTCGGACCTTAGGTTTCTTTGACAGTTATGACTCTGGCGACGTCTCCTTCTTTCTCTTCTTGTCTTTGGTGGGTTTTAAGGCCTCCTCTTCACCGGGAGGAGGCGGTCTCATCGAAACGGCCTCCTCGAGGCCTGCACGAACACGAGATATAAAACATTTCACCATGAAAAGATTACTCATGAAACATTTTTAGAATGAAAGCAATAAGGGTTTACCGTGATTCTTGGCCTGCCATCACGTCTTGGCCAAATCGTGCCAAACGTGCTTCCTATATGGACAGGCAGAGTCCAAGAGTTTGATCCTTCTCGGTAGGTCCTGAACCGCATATGGGAACCAAATGGTGGCTACACAATTAAAGGAAAATCAATCAAAAAAGAAGAAGGTCAGATCAAAAGAAGAAAAAGAGGTGATAAAACATACTCAATATGGGGATACTTACGCTTCATGTTCCATTCCTCCGACAATGGCATCCTATCAGCAGGGATGATGTCTGAGGTTCTGACTCTGACAAACCGGCTCATCCATCCCTAATCTTTGTCCTCATCGATACAGGAAAAGAATGACTTGGCAAATCGATGGTGTTTCTTGATTAAACCTGATCGGTAGAGATGAGGGCTATACCACCTGACCAGGTGGTCCAGGGTGAAAGTCATTCCCTCGACCATGTTGGAGAAGTATCAGATCATGTATACAATCCTCCAGAAAGAGGGATAAATTTGATCGAGTGTCACTCGGTACTGACGACAGAAGTCGAGAATCACCAGATCTATCGGTGGAGAAGAAGAATCTAGGGGGCCTAAAGTGAAAGGGTATGTATATACGTTGAGGAAGGAAACTTTATGTGTGACTATGCTTTCCTCATCTGTAGGAATTTCCACTTGTACCGCCTCCCCCCAGCGGCAATCTACCTTTACCTTCTTCACCTCGGTCACTACACTTATGTACCGATACATGGGATCGCATCGGCCTGGTGTAGAAGGGGGTTTCTTGATGGTAAAATTGGGATAGTGTCCAAGGGACCGGGAATGCATTGCTCGATGCTAGGAGGAGTTCTCGATTTTCCCTTAGACGGGTGTGACGAGGAAGTGACTCACTCCTTTTGAGGTACCGTTTTGGAGGTTTTGGCCATGATTATAACAGAGTTTCAGAGAAGGAAGATGAAGAAGCAAGCATAGAAAGAGGATGAAAGCATAAAACTGTTAGCTAAGCTTGAAGACTTGAAGATATTGTAAAAGTGTGAAAGCAAACAATTGAGGTATTTATAAGAGCCGTTTAGGCATGGTTGAGGAGCGGAAAGGTCGAACCAATAGCGGTTCATGGTCTTCTCAAGAATCGTGCTAACAACGACCTCAGCGCAGCCCTTATTTCACGTCATTTAATGTTCTGACGAGGCTGACGTCATAATGGGGATATCGAAGAGGCAAGAATTCAAGACCGTTTTTATAATTTTATTCTAAGAAACGCGGGGACTATCTATATACGGCCAAAATAGGAGAGTTTGATTTTATGATCATTATGGCATTCCATAGCTCATCTTCAGAGGGATCGAGGCATAGTTCGAGGTTCGACCCTGAGGGAGCACATCGAGGATTCTCCACGCTCAACCTCGGGGTGGTATAAATTGGTGACCAACATGGAAAAGCGGGAAGTTCCCAAAAGGCACGTGGTTAGAACTTACCAAGTCAGCAAGAATAGTACAAGTCCGTACCGTGACATTAAATAGTTGTACCAGCTGCACTTCTTTGTAATAATTTCACATGTACTATATTTGGATTTCCCCTCCTATATAAAGGGGACCCTTGTCATTTTGTAACACACATGATATTCAATACAAGAACAAGAACATTCTCTGCTCTCTAACTTAAACATACTCCACAATTGTTCCTTAGATTTATTGCTTACTTTTATTGTGTTTCATTAGTAGTTCTTTATTTATTGCTCATAATTGATCATAAAAGGCTATCCCCGAGGCCCTCTTAACTGTTATTCCTTCATCGACCGTCTCCTATTAAGAATCCTAGCTCTACCTCAAGGCCCTGCTTAGGCCAGCTCGAGACCCCAATCTGAGATAGCTTGGTTTGCATATCACCCTTTTCATTTACTCTTACCCTATTTTTCTAACTCACACTCAGCATCTATTGCCTAACAGCTAGTATTAAAATAAATCACATATTTTTAGAACCACAAAATCAAATTTAATTGTAATTACCATTTTCAAGGTAAACAGTCAACTCTCTAAAGTTTAGTCTGTTAGAGCAACGCTCGATGTGCAATTGCGAAAGGAAATCTGCGGCCGCACACAAAATTGTACGGACCATAGACGAGATGGTGACTACCCAATACAAATATAGGAAATAGGGCATTTGTTACGTTTTTTCCCTCTCTGAGCACAAAAACAATACCTTCTTGAAATTTCTTGGTGAATCTATCTGTCCACACACACAAAATCCTTGATCAGTCACTCATCACACTCATTCATCCGTTATGTTCAATTTCTTGTTAATCGTTTTCTTTTCATTTGTAGGTTTTTAGTCATTATTAGGACATTTGTCAATAGAATTCAATTGTGCATCCATGTGGGTGGTAAATATGTAGTGGATTAACTAATGCATGCTCTATGGGGATTGGGTCAACATATTTTCATGTCTCTATGATGTTATCATGTCAAATTGTGCACAGAGTTGCAAAACATAGAATGAAATAACTGAACTATTCATAATTGTTTAATTATGTGGTTGCACCTAAATTTGTGCGGTCCACAGAAATTGATTCTTGAGTATCATTAATAAAGAACGGATCTGCGACCACAAGGTAAAATGTGGGGACCGCAAAATTCCCATTGCAACCGCATAAATGCAACTTTATTGTCATTAGAGAGTCCCTATTTTGATATTCCAATGTGCGGCTCATGTTTAACTCTGCGGTCGCAGGTTAAACTGTGTGGACCGCAAAAATCGAGTTGTGGTCGCACATCAGTCAATTCTCTAACATCGGAGAGGTGGCATATTTTGATTTTGGAATGCGGCTACAAGTGAAATTGTGCGGACCTCACTTCACTTCTGGGGCCACAAAATAAAATTGTGCAGTCCGCAAGGCCTCATCTGCAACCGAAAGAAAATTATGCGGACCACAGATCCTTCTTTTCAAGCATGCTTTAACTGTGAATCTCACTGTGTTTTCTAGTGTATACTTGCATATATCCTGTGTATGTCTGAACATTGGATTGCAACTAACAATCAGATTTGCTTGATACAAACAGTTGTTCGATCCATAGGGAGAGGCGACACCTCTAAAGAGAGGGTTGAATCTTCTCGGGGTCGAGGAAAGAGGGTCTTTCCCCTTGGCCAACAAAAGTCAATTACAAAGAAAGATACACCCTTCATGGGAGAGGTGTAGATATTTGTGACACGAGCTCATATGTCCCGTCTAGGGATGTATCAGAGGGAAACTCAACCTCTATTCAGGAGCAGTCGGGCGTACAGTCAATGCCGCAAGAGAGATACCAACTCAGGGACAAGCCATCCTCATCTCATAGCACTTTCGAAGACTTTAAGAGTGCTAGTCAGGCTTCTGAGCCATCGGCTACACCTGTCCCTGGGGCACAAGATACACCTGTTCAGGATATCCCTTATGATGGCAGGGGGGGAGATGTTACAACTGCCAGCCATGAAAGGTAGAAGAAGAAAGAGGTTTGAAGGATCGATTTGTTCGCTTGGGTTCCTTCACCAGCTTTCGTACATGGTGGTCAATGAGGTCGCTAAATCTCGAGTTACAGTTTCTATTGAAATATTTTGAGAGGTATAACCCAACAGTGTTGAGACAGTTCAAGGAACGGAAGGGGTGGATCTGGTTCACTCAAAGTATAGTGGATGGCCAAAGAGTACCTGGACTGGGAATTCTATGCAAATGTGTCTCACATCAAAAAAGGGGGACAAAAGTGACTAAAGTACCTAACTTAAAAGTGAAATTTGATCAATAAACACTCAACACGTACTTAGGCTTCGAAGATGTTGAGCCAAAGGAATATTTGGAGAAGTATGCATTAAGAGACGCAACCCGATGTTGGTTACCGGAGATTCTAGCAGCACCAGGGACAACACCTCCATGGATTGTCGTTGGGGTTCCTATCCACCGGAGCACTCTCAGTTTCGAGGAGACAAACCTTTGTCCGCAACAGATTGGACCCGATCAAATAAGACTTACCTTTTGATTCCTTGGTCAATTTTGGTTGGTTCTATTATGGTTGGGTACCCTATCAATGTGGGTGTCGTGATGTCAGCCAACATCTTAGTTATTGCTCAGCTAGATGACTCGCCCTACCCGTATCCCAACTGTATTACAAAATATCTTACGGTTGCAACGGTAGCGCCGAGGGATTATGACACAAATGTGAGGCCGAAGAAGCCCTTTACTTGGTATTCCTTGATGGATGCGAACAATTCAAAGAAGAAAGTGCAGCCTCCAACCACCGCGGGCCAATCAGATGAGCCAGCTACGGTAGCTGGCAGTTGATGTTCCATCCACTTTAGCCGAGCCTTCCTCCAATGTCGCAGCTATGCCTCCGCCGTCATCGACAACCCCTACTGCAGTTCCTGCCACAACTCCCACCTCAGCTTTGAAGCCATTTCCTATGCCTACTGCCTCACTTTCTGCGTTGCGAATCTCCCAGACATTAGCGAGTCTCAACAACTGGATACAGACATCCACTAAAAATTTATCTGACTTATCCAGTACTGTTGGAGCGCAGTCTTTTATTCAGGAACCTTCGTTTCCCCCAACAGTTGAAGACACATTGAATAATCTCCTTGAGAATATGGCTACCTTTGCACATCACGGGTTAGTGATCGAAGAACTGGGAAAAGAAGTAAAGAAGATGAGGAAGTCTCAGGCCAACAAGAAGTTAGTGGACAAGCTCCGGAGACAGGTGACCATGCTTGCTTCAGCTAGAGATCTCCCCTTTGGCATGTTGATTGACCCATACCATTCAGGACTAGATCCTACAGCACAAACAGCGCCAGTGGCACCAGCTGGCGAGTCTCAGGAGCTACACCTTGCTGCCAATACTGTCGATGCAGTGCGTCAGATGTTCACCAACGCAGCCACACCCAGAGTAGAGGATGATGACATTCAGTTGGATGATCCTATAGGCGGTGACATTTCTAGGGACACAGAGATGTCCAAGGAGCCATGGGGAGTTTTCTTCACTTTTCCCCCTCTTTTACTCTTATTTTGTTAAACATTAGAGATAATGCTTATCTTTATTTCGGGTGGAGTTTATTGATTATATTAGATACATTCAAAAACATTTGGCCTGTAATAACTTGATATTATTTTCTCTTTTCTTATTATGTATATATTCTCTCTCTTTCTCTCATTATGTATATTCATTCTACCTTTAGTAGTTTTTGCTTATTTAGCTTCTTTATTTTTGTCTCTTTACTACTTATTTGTTTGATTGAGTAGCTTCTTTGTTATATTTAGTAGATTCTTTGTTTGATTTAGTATCTTCTCTTTATGTTTTAGTAGATAATAAGCCTTTGGTTTTCTTAATGTCAATGTTCTTTCCAAAGGTAGTTGTTTTGTGAACCGGGTGACTCGTCCCAATGATGGATGGCATGACAACCTTCTTAAGGGAATGACTCTATTTTTGTGTTTAGGTAATATAGTAGTAGTAATGAATATAAAGACCTAATTAAGTCATGCTCGAAGAGTCAACCATGCTTGAATTGGCACCAACACACTTAACGGCGTGCTTATGGTTAGAGACAAGGTTGTTGAAAGAAATAGCTCTAGTTAGTGACTTTGTGACTCTTGTGTTGACGTTGGAAATCATCAAGTGGTTTAATTGGACCATAGTGATCATTAAACTTGAATGTGGTCGTTGTGCGTCCTTGACTCTATCCTGTTTAACAATCTGGTTGCGTGAGGGGTGAGATGAATTGTTGTTAGTCCAAGTATCCGTGTGAAGGGTCTAAAACTTGCCCCGAATGTGTTTCAAAGCAAAATCCTAAGTTTTTCTTTGTTTGAGAAGAGTTTGCAGGCTCTCCTTGGCCCGTTTGAGTTTTATGTTTCCAACCAATGTCATTATCCCTAGTCAACCCCTTTGAGCCTCTAGCCTTTCTCATTTGATAACCATGTTACAAGCCTTTACCTATTTGGTCGTGACCCTCTCTTGGCACCCGAGATTTCCCTAACACTCTCGTGAAACAAATGGCTTAAACCATAAGTTTTGGGGAGACACGAGGAACTTGAAAAAGGTATCAAGGAACAAAAAGAAAAAATAAATTATCTCTATGAGAAGAGAAGGCAGGAAAAGAAAAGAACAAAGAGTGAATAAGTGGTAGGGTTGAATAGATCCAAAAAGAGGTAATGATCCCAAACATGGGTAAATCAAAAAGGGAGAAAAAGAATGAAATGATCAAGAAAGAGTGATGTTAAGTCTCTCTAGTCTCCAATGAAAAGAAAGTGCCTCTAAGAATTGGCAAAGTGTGAGCCAAGAGCTGAAATATGGTGTGCTAAAGGAAAGGTGTAACCACTCACCCATATTGTATCCGACCCTAATCCAAAATCCTTCATTACATCCCGAAATAAGTCCAACTTGATTCCAAGACGAGTGAGCTTACATTAGTGGCGATCCACATGAGGGGCAAGCCTATGGTACTTGAAGCGGTACTTGTGGCATTCTCTTGAGAGAGATGAGTGAACCTTTCATAAATCTTTGGATTGAGTGCTAAATTTCTTAAGTGAGCCTGGCAAATGGAAAGTAGAGGAGGAAGAGTTTGGAGTCCACCATGACCTACATGATAGATCAAGATTCCTTGATGAGTAAAGTCAATTATTGAAGCTCAAATGTCACATTAGAACTATATGTGCATGGATATTTAACTTGTCGTCTTGTTGATAATACATGAGTAGTGTGGGTAATTGTTGGTCCCAATTGATGTGTGGATGGATCACCTTTGAATCGCTAAAATAACACTTAACTTTTTGAGGTGGGAACTAATTTATTTGCTTGAGGACACGCAAAGACTTAAGTTTGGGGGAGTTCATAAGTGGGAATTTTGACTGCTTATTAGAACCTTTTAGCTTTTGTTTTAGTCTGAAAGTATTGAATTCTGTTAACGAAACTAACCAAATTATAGAAAATTGCAGGAATGCTGGAAGTTTGATCTCCTAAGAAGAAATCCGACTAAACAAGGAGTGTTCTGAAGCACAAGGCACTAAAGGGCGCAGAAGCACAAATGTGCAATCCGCAGAAGGAATTCTGCGGCCATAGAAGAAATTTCATACTGCAGAACTCCACCTGCAGTCGCAAAACAAGAAGAAAAATTTAGCAGAACTTTCAGCAGTATGGGGACAACATTGTAAATTGCGAACCGCACAAGAAATATGCGGTCGTAGAAGATTGACTCGCGACCGCATTCTAGAATTGTGCGGCCATAGAAGATTGCCCCGCGGCCGTAGAACTCCACTTCCTGCTAGCCAAGGAGACCGCACATGTAATTGTGCGGCTACAGAACCTCCTGAGGGGCATTTTAGTGCGAGATTTTTGGCCCTGTATAAATAGACAATTTTCACAAAATTAGGTCAAGTTTGGAACATCTGAAGTTGATGTAGCCATTTTTCTTTACTACTTTAGGAATTTTACATTATTTTGGTGTTTTAACATTAAACTTCATCATTTTAATCTTCCATTATGAGTTTAATTAGATTTTCTTCCTCGTTTTCTGCAATTTCCATTATTAGTAGCTAGACATTTACTAGCGTTGTGAACCAACCCTAGTGCGTCAACCTTATGGGTATCTAATTTAGTGTTTGTTTATGATTGGGTGTTGATTATTTAGCTTAGATCATGCTTCAATTTTAGTATTAATGGTTGCAAATATTGATTCATGCCTATTTGACTTAGTCTTTACTTGAGAAAGAGAGGCCTAGTCTAGGATAACTTAGCGAACAAGGTATTGGTTTAATTGAGAGATTGATTAACCTAATTAAAGGATTTAACCTAGAGATATTAATAACCCGATTTGAGCTCTTATCAACTATTTTGGTTGATACCCATTTGGACTTGAGAAAGTCAAATCGGGCAAAATCACTCTCTGACCGAGAAGTATTGAGTGGGTAACGTAGAGTTGAGAGCTATAAGACACCCCAATCAACAAAATAAGCATTAACGTCTTTATCGCATTAGGCAAACACCTAGGTAATGGTCACAGCCCTAGGTGTTTAATCCAATTTGAAAAACTTCAAAAACATTTATTTATAATCTATTTTCTTTAACTTTCACTCATTAGAGTAACGCTAGAAATAGAAAACAAAACCTTGTTGTGGAAGTGAAATCCTAGATAACCCATTTGCTTGCTTCAAATATATACTCCTAACTCCCATCATAACGCCTAGTGGATTTGACCCCGACTCCTAGTTGGATAATTATTATTGCATAGGATCATGTCATATCTCTAATTGAGGTGTGTTGTTGACGTGATCACTAGGCATGTGCAAAGTGTTCTATCATAGCTTAAATCGGTAATTTTATCACATAATAGCATTTATCAAGTTCATTCAGGGATTAAACCTCTATGTAGCCTCAAACATGGCTCAAATAGTTCACACAATGTTATAAATTTGAGATATTGTAGATTAAAGCTTAACAGTCAATTCTAGGCTTATCACAGCCTAAGAAGGGGTAGCAATAGGCGCCTCGTGTGCCGGCCCCTCAACCAGAGCTACTGGTGGCTCCTAAGTCGTTGCTTTGGCAGGTGCTCTAGCTATAGCACATGTCCCTCTCCATCCTCTACCTCGGCCCTGGCCTTTCACGATTTGATACGCTCAAATTACACCTTAAAATATTGTAAAGCGATCGATGTCAAATATAGTAACCCAGCTAGGATGGGGTCGAATCCCACAGGGAATAGGCATGAAAAGGTTACTTGAATAGTGTGAAACTGAACTTAAATCGTATTTCTATTCCGTTAGCATAACAAGAGTATGGTAATTGAGTGAAGTAGTAACAAGTATGATTATATAAAATTGTAATTAATTTGATTAACTAAACCAAGGTTGTGTCCCCTTCAATGAAATGTAATGTTATCAGTGTTAATATGATATATTTCTAATGGAAGGTCCTTATGACATGCAAATGATTTCTAGATGACTAGTCGATCAAGCATTTGATCAATAAAAGGCATAGGGAAATGGTCTTTTCATGTGGCACTGTTAAGCTTCCGATAATCCATACACACTCTCCATCTGGTGATCATCCTCGTTGGGATGAGATCGTTCTTCTCATTGTGGATCACTGTCATGCCTCCCTTCTTTGGCACACATTGCACCGGGCTCACGCAAGAACTATCCGCGATGGGGTAGACCACCCCGGCATCCAACCACTTGATTATCTCCTTCTTTACAACCTCTTGCATCGATGGGTTCAATCTCCTTTGGTGTTCAACACTAGGCTTGCTTCCTTCCTCCAATTTGATTTTGTGCTCACAAATCCCGGCTAGAATTCCTTGGATGTCCGCTATTGTCCATCCAATTGCTTGTCGATGTTCCCGCAAGGCGTTCAACAATTTACCTACCTGCATATCATCCAACAAAGAGGAAACAATTACGGGTAAAGTATCATTAGAGCCAAGAAATTTATACCTCAAATGTGATGGAAGTGGCTTGAGCTCAAGTTGTGGCGGCTCAATGATGGAAGGCTTTGCGGGAGGAGTGGCTCTATTCTCTAAGTAAAGAGAGAGCTTCTTCCTCCATCTTCATTTCACTAGCATCCTCGACCTCATCAATAACATCTATGTCCGAGATCCCTTCATATGCATTTGGCAACTTCAAACCATTACTAGCTTGGAAAGTGACTTCCTCATCATTCACTCGAAACTTGATTTCATTTCGTTCCGAATCCATCAAAGCTCTTCGCGTGGCAAGGAATGGTCTCCCCAATATGATAGGAATTTCCTTGTCAACCACACAATCAAGGATAACAAAGTCGGCCGAAAGAAGGACTTTCCTCACTTTCACTAGGACATCATCAACAATACCCACGGGTCTCTTGATTGAACGGTCGGCCATTTTCAATCTCATACTCGTAGGTCTTGGCAAACCCAATCCCGCTTGCTTGTATATCGCAATAGGCATCAAGTTGGTGCCAGCCCCATTATCACAAAGTGCCCTTGCAAAATCTCTCAACCCGATAGTACATGGGATGGTGAATGCTCCCGAGTCTTCCTTCTTCTCAACGGTTGTCGTAGAAATAATAGAACTAACACGGTGAGTCATACTCACCACTTCATTCTTGGTAGATCTCTTCTTGGTCATCAAGTCCTTTAAGTATTTGGCAAATCCTGGCATATCTTGGAAAGCCTTCAAGAACGGAATGCTCACCGACAGTTGCTTTATAATATCAAAAAACATCTTGAACTTTATATCATCTACCCTTCTTGCAAGCCTTTGAGGGAATGGAGGAGTAGGTCGAGGAATTGGTGGAGGAGCTTTTGGGGTCTCCTTCACATTTTCCCTTACCTCTTCGTGCCTTGCTTTTTTAATTTTCACCTCTTGGGAGGGCTTCTCACTTTCAACAACAATCGGCACTTCAACTCGTGCCTCAACTTCTTTCTTAAGATCATCTACTTCAACTACTTGTTCATTTTCATCTTGAAGTACTTTCCCGCTTCTAGTAGTAATAGCCATGCAATGAGAAGATGGACCTCTCACATTCCCCTTTGGGTTGACAATTGTATCACTTGGAAGGGTACCTTTGAGCTTTGGATTTTGTTCTCTTGACAAGTCTCGCATTTGCATTTCAAGCTTTTGTGTAGAGCCGGTATGTGACCCCACTATTTCGGACATGTTTTTCATTATAGTGTCGCTCTCTCTTGATTTTGCAAGATCTTTTCAAGCATTCCTTCCAACATGGATTCATTTGAAGGAACCTCCTTGTAGTGTGAGGAGTTAGAATATTGCCCCTTCGGTGGAACGTAGGGGTTGGAACTTTGGTTGGCATAATTGCTATTGTTGTTGTTCCAATTACCTTGACGCGACCCACCTTGGTCATTGCACCAATTTTGTTGGCCTTGCCCTTGCGGGTTCGGCCTCCATTGATTTTGTTGGAGATACCCACCTTGAGAATTATGAACATAGTTGGCCTCTTCGAATTCTTGATTTCTCGTTGGTTGCATGTCTTCCACAACATTTACCTTCTTTGTTTGATTTTCCTTGAATATCTTGGTTAGCACATCAATGTTTGTGGCAAGCTCAGCAATCAATTGGTCTCTCTCTTGGTTTTCTTTGATCATGTTGGTTAAAGAGGGAGTACCATAAGAAATTCCACCACTGGAATCTTCAGAGTGCCATGCTTGATTGTGTTTGGCCATTTTGTCTAGAATCTGTGTAATTTTGGGAAATGACTTGTCCATGAAAGATCCGTCTGCTGCATTTTTGGCTATGGACTGGGACAATGGATCTAAGCCCATGTAAAATTTCCCCATCAAAATAGTATTTGGAAAACCATGGTTCGGTGACCTCACCAAGTACAACTTGAATCGATCCCACGCTTCATGTAAGTGTTCTCCTAGTAGTTGCTTGAAGAAGAAGATTTTATCTCTAAGTCCGTACTTCTTGCTCTATGGGAACCACTTGGACAAGAAGGCACATACAAGTTCGGGCCAAGAAGTGATAGATTGAGGAGGTAGATTTTGAATCCACTTTCTCGCCTCTCCAGTCAATGAGTATTTGAACACTGGCAATCTCAAGGCATCATCTGTCACATTGTTCTGTTTATGCATGCCGCATACACCCAAGAAATTTCTAAGGTGTTGCGTTGGATCATCATCTGTAGAATTCCTGAATAATTCTTCTGCCTTAAGCATTGGGATTAACATGTGCTCTAGTTTGAATGTGGCAGCTTCAACTCGTGGAGGGAGAATAGCGTTGGTGTCATCAATGTATTCCTCAATTTTCGCAAAGGGATTCTCCTCTTCATCATAGTCGTCCATTCTTACCTAGCACGCCAAGCAAAACAAGCAAAGTGTGATGGAATAGAAATATAAAGTAAAGCGCACACTAGTTAGTAATTTCAAAAAATGACGCCAAACTTTGATATGCTCAAATTACACCTTAAAATAGTGTAAAGCGATCGATGTCAAAAGTAGTAACCCAACTAGGTTGGGGTCGAATCCCACAGGGAATAGGCGTGAAAAGGTTACTTGAGTAGTGTGAAACTGAACTTAAATCGTATTTCTATTCCGTTAACGTAACAAGAGTATGGTAATTGAGTGAAGTAGTAACAAGTATGATTATATAAAATTGTAATTAATTTGATTAACTAAACCAAGGTTGTATCCCCTTCAATGAAATGTAATGCTATCGGTGTTAATATGATATATTTCTAATGGAAGGTCCTTATGATCTGCAAATGATTTCTAGATGACTACCCAATATTTTCCAACAGTTGGGTAGTATTTTCTCTTTATAATTTTTCCAAATATAAAGGAGTTGCAATTAAAAATAATCAATTTATGCCAAATAAAATCCACTTATTCCTAAGCGATTCTATTAAACAAGGTTTAACGCCTTAAGTTTTTGATATTTACTTCTACCAAACCCCAACTCAACTTTTCCAAGTAAAGAAAGAATATAATGGCATTTGTTAATGTTTGCAACCACCAACAATAAATGAAGAATGAGAAATAAATATATATCAACCAACCATTATATATATATATTCAATGTTAAACACCCATTAACATTACACCCATTTAGGGTCCAGTACCTTAGTATTTAAAACTAGCTACACATTCTAAAATACAAAAAGATTAGAATATTTAATGTCATAATGCTTACAAAATGCAAGATTCTTTACTCTCAAACTTCCAAAAGATGGAATATTCAATGCTTGGAATGTAGCTCCTTTTTCAGACAAGATGCCCCCACAAAACCCTAATAAATCTATTTATAGTGGGCTAAAAGTCGGGGTCAATTTTGGACAAACATACCCTTTCACGCACATTATGCGACCACATATCTGTTGCATAATAGACATGCGGTTTGCATCTTCTTCAAATCCATCGCATCTTCTCAGACCTAGGTTCCAGTTAGTCGTCGCATATGGATTATGCAGTTCGCATTGTTGATATGTGATCGCATCTTGCCATCGCATTTCTAGGCTCACCAACTTCTACTGCAGGTTTGCGATCCATTATGCGACCCTCAGACTTGTTATGCGGTCGCATAATGGACCGCATTTGCTTCGCTTGAAATTTCCACACAAACTATTGGTGTTTGCGGTCTCGTTGAGCATTCTGTCGTCCGCATGTGTAGTTTGCGGTCCGCATGTGTAGTTTGCGATCGCATTTTGTCTTCTTTGTGCTCTTTTGCGGATTTTTGATTTCATTTCCATGTCTTTGGGTCCTCAAGCCTCATGCACTTCAAAACATCAAAATTACATAAGAATAACAGACAATTGCATCTGAAACGAGCTAAAATCTAAGTAATTGGTATTAAATGTGCCGAAATTCTCTGACACATCACGACTCTATCAGGGGGATGCAGGTGTCTTCCCATCTGATCCGGTAGTGTGTGTCCTCAACATCAAGGATTGGATCTCGAATCAACAAATCCGCATGATAAAGAATGAAAGACGTGGAATTTCCTAATAGTTAAATAGTCTCTCAAAGATAAGTACAGACGTCTCTGTACCGATATGCATGACTCGACTAAACTTGCTTATGAATCGTAGAACCTATAAACCTAAAGATCTGATACCATCTTGTCATGACCCCAAATCCCACCTCTAAGATCGTGATGGCACCTAGTACCTAGGACTAGGTAAGCCTAACACATGTTGAAACTTACAGAATAAACAACTTAGCTATTAAGTTAAACTAATAAATGACATAACATAACTGAAATGGAACAATAGTCATACATCCCTAAAATCGGTAGTACAGAGTCATAAGCTCTACTGAAATACACTAGAAATCTCTAAATACAACACTGTTCAAGTATCCAAATGACAGTATTAATGAAAAACAATGTAAGGTGACTCTGGCCTGCGAGCGGGATGGCAGGTATATCTTGAAGTCTCCTCAGCAACTCAAAATCATCTAGTTAACGTTCGGCACGCTCAAAGGTACCTGGATATGAACAAAAATATGCAGAAGCGTTGTATGAGTACACTACAATTGGTAGTAATAATTACCAAGACTAGCCTCGGTGGAGTATTGACGAGGTTCAAGTTAAGACACTCACTAGACATAAAACAAAATTGTGCAAAATATAAATATAAAGCTAACACCGGGAAGCAAAATCAATAAATAACAACAAAGATTAAACATATGATAAAACAACAAAATAATCAAAATAGAGTTATAATACAAGTGAAATCAATTAAGGAATGAAATGACAGTCCAAATAATCAAGTCATTCTAACACAAGATATACAACAAGAATCACCCCGAGATACCACACCTCATAATCATAAATCACAAGTCACAAACTGCAAATCTTCGTTATAACATTCAGTGAGCTTCACATTTTCAAAACATTTTTCCCGAAATATCTTCACGCGCATAAACCCCCTTATCTCGCCGCATGCGCATCAAACCACACCATCTTTACATTGCTGCATGCGCATATCAATCACAACGCAACAATCATCTCGCACCTCACATGCACATATACCACAACATTACCCAAACAACAATACCAAAGCAACAATAATGTATCGCCTACATCATAAACAACCTATAAAAGAATTTCAATGACAACACAGTAAGACAAAAAATAACTCAACAATGAAATGAGTTTTATATATCAACAACCTCAATTCAAGGCATATTAATGTCCTAAGAGTCTAATATGTTCAATTACCATACATAAGCTCGTGTAAATACCCGCCACCTCATGTACAGATCTTTCTCATAGTACAATTAATGAAAATATCCAAATCCTAAGGAGATGTTTCTCACTCACAAAGTTAGAAGAGATACTTACCTTAATTAGGCTAATTCAACACTCAAAAACAGATTTTTCCCTAGCACCCACCTCCGCACGACTCGAATCTAGCCAAAAATGACTTAATAATATCAAACAATGCAAGAGAAAATCACTTACCCAATAGTTTTGTACGAAAATCTCTCCACAAAATCACCTTCCACTGAGTCCAGGGCTCCAAAATAAGATAAATGAAGCTAAGTCCCGAAATCCCAACCTTTTGTTCCGTTGCGGATGGAGCAAATGCGACAATCGTATCACAAAAGTGATGCCTATTGAACTCAAGGGATGTCGCAAATGCAACAAGGACTTCGTTTGCAAAGTCTGCCCTTTCCGCAAAAGCAATCAATTGATCGTAACTATGAACATCCTGGTCTAGGAGCCCCAGTCGCAAATTAGATCCAAAGTTCACAAAAAGGAACTCTGCATTCCCCCTACTCACCTTGCAAATCTGATCCCCACCTTGCAAATGCGAGGTTCTCAAATGCGAACAGTGTCTCGTATTTGCGAGCGTGTACATTCGTATGTTTTCTGTGGGTCCCTACTCGGAGACCTATCCTTTCTATTGACTCCTTCAGTTAGTTCCCATGTGAAAGCGTTGGCCTTGGGGTGGGCACCAAAATTAGTACCATTAAGAGGTGTATAAGTTGTATTAACAACATCCAAAAGGGTATTGAAAAAAACATCTTTTATATAATGTTGATGCACATTACTTGGGGAAACTATCTCTTTTCTCTAAGAACTGCAGCAGAAGCATCATTTCTAAGGGGTGAGGTCCACTGGAACTCTTTCTATCCACAGCTTGAGGCATTGCCCTGAGCAATTGCCTTGTTCCTCTTCCTTGCTGTTGTTTGAATTGGAGATTTTCCCCTGTATTTGAAGGTTTTTGTTTCATGAAATTTACCTGATAATGCATCTAACATTTTTACCTAGATCTCTTTTGATTCGTCATTTGGTTCTATTTGTTATTTGACACCTTTGGGTTGTGCTTTCCTATTCCTGGAGAATCTGACAGTTTTCCATCCATCTTCTTCTTGAGTTGGGAGTTCCTGAGAGGTGGTTTATCCACTCTGTTTTAGAATTGGAATTTTTTGGTGGCTGCACCTACTCGCAGTAGGGCCTATTCTCACACAACTGGTACATTGCCTTCCCCTTCATAGATGATAGGCTAAATATGGGTGCTTATAGTGAACTGTTTATCAAAGGACTTTCCACTAGGACTTGAATGCAAATTCTTGCGTATCTACTTCTTCAATTTGATAAGGTGAAGGAGTCTATTTTGAGTAGTCTATCGGCTTTTCCCCCATTTTTCTCTAGTATTTCGCAGTCGTATAATTCTTGGTAATTGAGGAAGCCTTATTCAGATGCAATAGAGGTCAGTTTGGTTTCTGTTGGGACAAAACTTGGTACCCACCTTCGAACTATGAGGAAATAACCAAGATAAACCATGGACGTACATGTTATTCCTTGATCATGGTTTCCGTCAAATTGAATTTTACAATGAAACAATTCCAGTCCAGATCCATCAGTATTAGATTTTCCATAGGTTTCCACAGTTCATTAAGCTTCGCTTTTAGTGTTAGCTATGGAATTTTCCTTCTAAATAGTGATGATGATGGAAAATCTCCATGGTTGATACACCCTTATACTATCCTCTAGTGACAAAGCGTTTCGATCTTTTCCCTTTGTTGCTCTGGTTTAGGATCACTAGTGAGGTGGTCCCTTACATAGGAGCTAGTTGTCGATAGTCTCTTGTCCACAAATAAATCTTTGAAGAGTGATTTAGGAGATTAAACTTCCTCCATTGGACAGTTTGATGTGTTGCTTGATTGGTAAGGAGGTTATGATGGGATTTGTGTGGAACGCTTTGTAGTAGATAGTGGTGATGAGGCCATACATTGGAGTAGATGGTGTGTGCGTGTGTTAGTGAAAATTTTGGAGAGTGGTCAGAAAATCTCTCTCTATAGAGTAACTTTCTTTCTTCCTCATCCTTCCTGCTTGTAACAAGTGTTGAGCTCTATTGAGCTCAGCAATAACGATGAATTACAACAAAAAATAGAGAAAAGAGATATATATAATCAAGACCCCAATTTCCATTCGTAGGATGTCGTGATGGCATATAGTCTCTACGACTAGGTAAGCCTAACATTTGATAACAACTGAACAAATATAATTAACAAAATATTAAAAACCAGTCTGATAAACTCATATAAGCTTCTGAATAACAAAATCTCAACCATACACTCCCCGAGAACAGTGGAACATATTCATAAGCTCTACAGAGTGAGCTAAATTGTCTAGTACATCACTACCTGAATGAAAAATATAACAGTGGTAAAGGTAAAGATAGGTGACTCCCAGGCCTGCAGACGTGGAGCCCATGGCTCCAACACAACATGTGCAAGAATATCAACAACAACAATGATTGTAAAATGCTCAACAAGGAAGATGTTTCAATAATAACAATTTTGCCTCAACGTGATAACGACTTTCACAACTTCAATAACAGTAACTCAACAATGAGAGATAATGTATAACCATATTATTAAATAAGAATAACTCACAAAGGAAGGGATAAAGTGTAACAATGACATCAAATAATAGAAATCAACAAGGAAAAGGATAATATGAACAATAACTCCAACTAATGATAATCAACAACGAGAGAGATAACATGAAAAGTAACTCCAAATAATGAAAATCAAAAATGAGAGATAACATGTAAACTAATAAAGGCAACAAGTTCAACTAAGCATGAGAGCAATTCATCAATTAGAATGTAGAACAAGTATTAACGAAATCATTTAAGGCATGTAAGGATAGACTAACACAACTAAGCATATATTGACTAACACAACTTAAAACATGATACTACAGTTCAATTTAAGCATGGAAGGTCTAAGTAACCTAAATCGGTCAAATACCACGTACAACCCGTATACACACTCGTCACTATGCGTACACGGCTTTCACATAGTACAAATGAATCAATCAATACCAATGCTAAGGGGTAGTTCCTCCACATAAAGTTAAATAAGACACTTTCCTTAACTAGGCCAATTCAACACTCGAAAGTAGCTTTACCCTTAAAATTTTCCTCCACACGACTCAAATCTAACCCAAAATTGACTCAATATCATCAAATAATGCTAGGAAAATCAATTACAATATATAAAGCTAAGATCTTTACACTTTTCCCAAAAAGTCAACAAAAGTTAACCCAAGGCCTGTCCGGTCAAACCTCGGGACCATTGGTTGATTCCGACTACCATGACTCCACGAGTTCATATATGTACTGCTTAGTTTCAAAATCCAAGTCCAAATCGACTCTCAAAACTCAATTTCTTATTTTTCAAATAGTTGATAAAGTTCCACAAATTTTCACTTTGATTCACATGATTGTGATGTTGAAATCTAAGATATGATGATGGCATACGATTACAAATAGATTCGAATCACTTACCCAGAGATTGTAGGTAAACCTCCACTCTCCAAATCACCTCCTACTGAGTCTAGGGTTAAAAAATGAGAGAATGTATTCAAATATCCCGTCTCCTAGCCCTTTAACCAGCTGCAGATGTCGCATTTGAGACACAAGGTTTGCATTTGTGAACCCTCGCAATTGCGGATCAGGGATCGCATTTGCAAACCCTAACTGCCTTATGCAACATTGCAATTATAATAAAAGGCATCTCAATTGCGAACTGGCCTTCATCGCAAATGCGAACAACTGTTCACAATTGTCAACCGAGCAAAATATTGTTGCCTTCGCAAATGCAAAAGGGAAGTCGCATTTGCGACAACTGCCCCTCTTCTGTTATCTTCTCAATTGCGAGGCTGGTGCACGTAATTGCGATAACGGAGCACCAACACACCAACAACTCATTTTATGTCCAAAACCATTCTAATACGTGTCTGGAACTCATCTGAGCCCACGAGGCTCCAAACCAAACATTCACACAAGTCTAAAAACATCACACGAACTCGCTCGCGTGATCAAAATATAAAAATAACATCTAAAACGCATGAATTTCAAAGTAAAGTTCAAGAACTTGTAAAGTTACTACTATACGTCTGAACCCTATCAAATCAACTCCAAACGGTACCAAATTTTGCAGACAAGTTCTAAATACCATAATGGATGTATTCCAAGTCCCAAAAATTTAATTCCAAGCTCGATAGTTAATAGTTAACCTACATCAAACCGTTCAACTTCAAATTGCCAAGTTTCGGCTAATCAACATGAATCAACATACGGGCTTCCAAAATTAATTACGGGCATATGCCCAAGTCCGAATTTATGATATAAATCTATTGGAGCCATCAAACACAATTCCGGAACGTTTTCATAAAAGCCAAAGTTTGGTCAACATTTTTACTTTAAGCTTCTAAGTCAAAAATCAAGGGTCCAAATCAACCGAAATTTTCCCGAAACAAACCTCGAAAGTCATAAAACCATAAGTTACTGTTTTCTAAAAAAGAAATAATAAATTTAATCTAGAAAACTAGCAGGAAAAAGAATGCCTATAGAGGAACCTATTAGGTTAAGAAAGAGGTAATAAAGGCAAAATATCAAATATAGTTGCTCATGATCAACAAATGTGTAATAGGCCTTTGGAAAAGGATAGTATTAGCAGATTATATAAAAACATATCATGATACAGATGCAAAAATAATGTATAAATATATGAAAACTTTCTTAGGAGAATCAGAAAAAGGACTATGGGAAGCGTACAAGTCTGAATTCCCATAAGAATTTCAAGCCTTAATAGCAATGTGACCAAATTCTTATAATTTTATAAATAAAATACATAGTTTAATAACGGGAAAAAAAACAAATAGTGGATTAATTATATTATAGAATGAATTAATAAAACTAGAACAATTAAGTATAAGTAGTTCGTTTCACATAAAGAAGTTGCTAAACGATTATTTCTATTATTATACTATTACTGGAAATGCGTTTGACCAAGAATTAGGTAAGAAATTATTTAATAAATTACCACGAGTTTTAGGCAGAGAAATAGAAGAAAGATGGTATAAAAGAGAAGGAGTAATACAAAATCTGAACGCAAAATGATTTATAGGACATAAAATACAGCACATAATAGAGATATTATAAGAAACATATACGCATATACAAAAATATAAAAATAATTAAAACAAAATAATATGAGTTTTTGTAAGAATATAAAATACACAACCCAAAGATATGACAAGGATAAATATAAAATATAGAAAATATAAGCCTCTATATAATAGAGGTTATAGTAGAAAGAATTATTATCTTAGAAAATCATCAGCTAAAAAACCTTACTTAGATAGAAATAGACATGTTAAAAAATTTAGGATTGAAAGAAATTATAAAAATAAATTAGAATATTTTAGTTGTGGAAGCATAGAATACCTAGCAAATATTTGTCCAAAAAGAATTAATAGCCAAACAGAAAATTCACAATTAATAGAAAAATTCCAAGAGACTCTAATAAATGTAGGCGCATATAAGTCGGATGAAGAAAGTACATACTCAATAATAAGCGTATATGTAGAAGAAGAAATCCAAATAGATTCATCAAAATCAGAGGAAGAAGAACTAATAAATGAGATAGGACTACAAAAATTGGATTAAGAAGAAATACAAGAAAACACATTAGTTAATATTTCTGAAGATTATAATCATAAGTTTTAAAGAAATAGGGGATTAGATAGTAATCATTGTTTTATATGCAAATAGTATCCTAGTAAATATAATAGAGTCAAGTGTAAAATATGTTATTTAGAAGGATGTATTTTATGCATTAAAAAAAATTGAAATAAGTGTAAATGAGGAAGAAAAAAAAGAGATAAATAATCCCACCCTTAATTCAAGAGTAATGACATTAGAAGATGATGAAAATAAAGATATATTAGAAAACGATTACACCTTGATAGATGTTGAAACATAATTATATAAAAATTGAAAAAATAGTAATTAAAAAAAATCAAAAGGATTTAGACAATGTAGTAAATATATTAGATGAAATTGAAATAATAGGAGAAAAATCTACAAAACACTGGGAAAATAATAAAATTACGTGTAAATTAGACATAATAAATCCAGAATATATATCAAGACAGTCTCAATATAAGCCACAAATCAAGATTTAGAAGATTTTAAAATTCAAAATAAAGAGGTTATGGATTTAAGTTTAATAAGATCTACCTCTAAATATAGATCGGTTGCCTTCATGGTAAGGAATCACAATGAAATAATAAGAGGAAAGGCAAGAATGATAATAAATTATTAAAGGCATAATGATAATACCAAAACAGACGAATATAGGTTACTTAATAAAACAGAGTTAATAACTAAAATACGAGGAAAGAAGATATTAGCAAAATCGATTGTAAACCAGGATACTAGCAGGCAAAAATGCGTGAAGAAAGTATAGAATGGACGACATTCACTTGCCCTGAAGGATATTTTGAGTGGTTAGGAATGCCGATTAGACTAAAAACACCTCCACCTATTTTTTAAAGAAAAATGGACAGTATATTTGAAGAATATAAAAGATTTGTTTTATTATATGATATACGGCCAAAAATGCTTATATTTAACAATTATTACCTCACATTATAGCACTTTTAATAATCTTTTGAGTATTAAGTATATTACTTTATGTTTAATATTATATTTTAACTGTGTAGGAATAAAGCGGTGTAAAGATAAAAAGAGTTTGATCAAAATCAAATAAAACACGAAAGAAAAAAGAAAAAAAATTAAAAAAATAAACCGTGAGGAGACAAAGAGGGGACACCTTTGGTGTTTGTCCCCCTATTGGAAGACAATAAAGATTGGGATACAATTGAGAAAGGATTTGAAGTAAGCAAAAACGCTACTGCATTATGGGCCAGGACTAGTGCGAGGCGCTGCCCTGGACGCTGGGTACGAGATTTTTCATTCTTCGTTCGAGACAAGGTTATTTCGGTGTTATACGATCCCAACTCGTGTAAGGGTTATAAACCTAATATGGAGGGGATCTAACATATTTTGGAGGGAGAGATGCCACTTTGTGTTACGACCCGAAATCTCACCTTTAGGCCGTGATGGCGTCTAACGTTGAGCCCGCTAGACAAGCCAACATTTTAGTTAAATCTACTCCTTTCTTTGTTTAAGATGTCTCACAATGAAACCATAAGAGTGAATATACAAACTAAAAATTTGTGGAAGCTAGAAATTTCAACAACTTAATATAATCGTTACGTAGTTCCATACAAAATTTCCCAGAACTGGTGTCACAAGCCTCACAGACGATCTAAGATTTCTACAACAATAGTCTGGAAAGAACAAGTAAAATTGTCCGGAAATACAATAAGACAGGAATGAAAGATAGATGGCGACGCCAAGGCCCACGAACGTCTGCGGGTCTACCTTGATGTCTCCTATGTGGACTGAAGGATTCTCCCTCTGTCAATGTCCACTGGGTCCGGCTGCGTAGTCTGCAAAACATAGAAAAGTGCAGATGTAGCATCAGTACAACCGTCCCCATGTACTGAGTAAGTGCTGAGCCTAACCTCTGCGAAGTAGTGACGAGGCTAGACACAACAACAACATATACCTGTACAGTTCTACAATATATAACAGATAGTAACAGGAAATAACAGTTAAATACGAGGGGGATTGGGGAACATGATGGGGGAAACAATAGAGAAACAATAACGGTTAACTGAACAAGACCCCAATACAATGGAATGAAAATCAATAGCAAGTAGCAATAAAAATAAATATGTACACGGAATCACCCTTCGTGCTTTAATCTCATCCTCACAATGCAGTAAATAAATGAATGAATGACACGGCATCACCCTTCGTGTTTTTACTCACTTCCTCACATTGCAATAAATAAATGAATGAATGGCACGGCATCACCCTTCGTGCTTTTACTTTCTTCCTCACATTGCAATAAATAAATGAATGAATGGCACGGCATCACCCTTCGTGCTTTAATCTCATCCTCACCATGCATTAAATAAATGAATGAATGGCACGGCATCACCCTTCGTGCTTTAATCTCATCCTCACCATGCATTAAATAAATGAATGAATGGCACGGCATCACCCTTCGTGCTTTTACTCTCATCCTCACAATGCAATAAATAAATGAATGAATGGCACAGCATCACCCTTCGTGCTTTTACTCTCTTTCTCACATTGCAATAAATAAACGAATGAATGGCACGGCATCACCCTTCGTGCTTTAATCTCATCCTCACCATGCATTAAATAAATGAATGAATGGCACGACATTACCCTTCGTGCTTTACACTCTTCCTCACCCAAGTAATATCAACAACAACAACAACAAGGCAAGGAAAATCGTCAATATGATTCATAACCACTATTTCCAGGCAAGGGAACTACAACAATAATAATATGGCCCTAGCAAGGGACTCATCTATAACCAATCTCTTCCGGATACATAACTCAACAAAACAATCCTCAACTGAAAATAACTTATCACATCTCCTTATCAGGTATTTTCAACAATTGCATACTTCCGAAATGAAATCTGCTTCATAACACAATAAATATTGAAGGGAAACATGTAATACATCGAAACCGACTCACGGGCATGCATTGACCGCAATGTATAGGTACTCGTCACCTCACCTATATGTTGGACATGGATAATCACATAGCAAATAGGACTCTATACCTAATACCTCAGCTAAGGTTAGACCAAACACTTACCTCGATGCCTCGAACAAAAATCAAGCCTCAACTACCGCTTTACCTCTTGGTTCCGCCAACAACACGCTCGTATCTAGCCACAAGTTACTTAATTATATCAATAAAGGCTAATTGAATCAATTCTAATGCATGGAAATGAGTTTTCTAAAGTTTTTCCCAAAAAGTCAAAAATTGACCCCGGGCCCGCTTGGTCCATACCCAAAATTCGGACCAAAACCCGATTACCCATTCACCCCTGAGCCCGGGTATATAATTGATTTTGGAATCCGACTCCAAATTGAGGTCTAAATTCCCAAATTTTGATATTCTTAGGTTTTTCCCCAAAATTTCCAATTTCCCCATGAAAACCCTAGATTCTAGGATACCATCTTGTAAAAAGAAGTTAAAGAGTAAAGAAATTGAGTTAGAAATCACTTACCAATGTTTTTGAAGAATAAAAGTGTTTAGAAAATCGCCTCTTACGTTTTAGGGTTTTTGAAAAGTGGAAAATAGCTGAAAATTACGTTATTTATAGGTATCCCTGCCCAGGGCCGCGAAGGCCTCATTGCAGCCTCGCAGAAGTTCCACCACTGCGGTCCGCGCTAGGGCGACCGCGGACGCGCTCCAAGGTTCAGAGACCTATTGTTGCACCTGCACACTTAGTGATTTTAAGTCTAAAACACCCCGGAACCTACCCAAAACTATCCCGAGCCCTCGGAACCTCAATCCAAAAGTGCACACAACCTCGGAACCACATTACGAACTTATTCAAGTACTTAAACCACCAAAATAACATCAAAACAAGGAGTTAGACTCCAAGATCTATAGAATTCCCTCAAACTTCATAAACTATCGAATTTTTCATTTTTGGATCCGAAACACGTCAAACCAATTCCGTTTCTTACCAAATTTTACAGACAACTCATATTAATCATTTTGAACCTGTTCCGGGCTCCGGAACCATAATACGGGCCCGGTAACACGAGTTTCACATAACAATTCATTTTCACAAGTCTTTATATTTTTCAGGAAACAATTTTTCTTTAAAAATTCATTTCTCGGACTTGGGACCTCGGAATTCGATTCCGAGCATACGCCCAAGTCCCATATTTTCCTACGGACCCTCGGGGACCGTCAAGTCACGGGTCTGGGTCCGTTTACCAAAAATATTGACCAAAGTCAACTTTATTTAATTAATTATCAAAAATTCAACTTTTATCAAATTTCTACATAAAGACTTCCCGGCTACGCCCCCGGGATGCGCATGCACATCGAGGTGAGATTAATGGAGGCTTTCAAGGCCTCGGAACACGATTTTAATTCAAATTACACGGGATGACCTTTTGGGTCATCACACTTTGAGAGGAAAACACAAGTACGGAACACTCGGGAACAAGGATTTTCATATTTTCTTCACCTTCTCTTCCTTTAATCTCATAGTTTATTAGTTCTAGTGTTTTGGGTGCTACATGAACGTTGTAGTTTGAAGCATGAATTGTTCTTATTATTTTTTCATATTGGTTTATATATTCAAATTTGTGCTTAATTAGTTGATTTCTTGATCACCGATTAAATACTATCTATGAATCTTGGATTAAACTCGGGAGAGGGAATTTTAGATTGCATATAAGATTGAGTAGATTGAACCTACGAGCTAAAGTGATCATCAAATGCACCAATCAGATCCTGCACATTTAGTGAAGAAGTGCAGCATGAGTACGTAAATCAACGCGTACCCAATAAATATCTAGCCTAACCCCATAGAAGTAGTGACGAGAGGTCGACATCGACACTTACTAAAGGTACACTAAAGCAATATAATTAAACATAAACAGATATGAGGCACACGGAAATGATGGAGTAATTTTGTAAGTTACAAATCTTTCGATTCCTTCTTTCAAAGCATATATTTCTAAATATTGTATTCTACCTTAACGGCTCACAGCATGCCAAGGGCCAATATCAAATAAATAATGAATACCATATAAAATACCGGGAATCAGTGAAAAGAGTAACTCGTAAATATTCGGACTACTAGCGGTATAATGCACGATTCTGCCGAGGACGTTCGACCCAATCCAGAATAATGTGTACACTGTCGAGGGTCGAGCGGCACGAACCATAGATGCATCTATATACATCCGGGGCATTCGGCCCACTCCACAAGAAAATGAAGTTACCAAATTATGAGACATGTGTTTCTATATAGCACAAGGGCATAAATTGAACATAATCTTTACCATTTCTCAAATAACTCGCCCACAACTCAAAGTGTTAAGGCTTGGCCTAGTATACATATATTTCTTTCTAAATCAACTTCAATTATAACTTCAATTAATTAAGCCAGCAGAATGAGTTCAAATAATTTAAATATTACATGGTAAGATCCTAAGTCTACCGAGCCATAAACATGTTTTAGCTGCGTATGGACTCTTGTCACCTCGTGCGTACGTAGCACCCACAACTAGTTGCACATAATAATACATATTACCTAGGGGGTTGTTTCCCTCTTACATGGTTAGACATGAGACTTACCTCGCTCTGAAGTTCAATAACCGGCACCAACGCCACTGTAACGCCTCAAACTGTAGCCCGTCGATCCAAAGCTATTCAAACAATGTGCAACCCAATCAAAATATATTCTAATACCCATAATTAAATCAGTTTAAACAATTCCCAATTCAGCTTGAAAAGTCGATAAAACCAACCCTTGGGCCCATGTACCCGGATTTGAAAACTTTTTGAAGATAAACTTTACCCATAACACCACGAACTCAAATATATGATTTATTCCAAATTCCATGTCCAGTTTCGTGGTCAAATTCCAAAAATACCAATTTCTAGGTTTTTCTCCAAAATCCCAAATTTCTACAAAATCTCATGCTCATATAAATGTATTTAACTTGTAATATGTGGGAATCACTTACCTTGTGTTCCTTGATGAAATTATCCCCTTGAAGATCTCAAAAATCGCCCAAACCAAGAGAGAAATTAGTGAAATGGGCAAAAATACAGACTTAAATAAATCTGCCCAAGCTCGTCCTTCTTCACGATCGCGTAAAGACCATCGCAATTGCGAAGGCCAAAAATCACAGCCTCCAAATTAACTCTACGCGTTCGCTACCCTCATGTTGCATTCGCGATGCCTACTGCCCCTTGCCCTTTGCGTTCGCATAGGAAGAGTCGCGTTCGCGTACGCTACTCCAGGTTCCCCTTCCGCGTTCGCGACCCCTGTATCACGTTCACAATGAACAAAAATCCAGGAGCCCAAAAATCCTTCTTCGCTAATGCATGAGGCCCTTTGCGTTAGCAAAGACCAGCACCAGCACCAGTAACTCAGTCAAATTTGGTCTGAAACCACCCCGAAACACACCCAAGTTCCCTAGGACCCGTCCAATCACACCCACCAGTCCCAATACATAACACGAACCTGCTCGAGGCCTCAAATCAGATCAACAACATCAAAACTACAATTCGACAATCGAAACCTTTCTTTAAACTTTCAAACATCCAAACTTCGACGAACACGTCTAAATCATATCAAAACATTCCGGAATAACGCCAAACTTTGCATGCAACTCACAAATCACGATACAAACCTATTCAAGGCTTGGAACCCTAGATGGAAATCAATAACACCAAAGTCCTCCTCAAACCAAACTTAAGAAATTCTTAAACCTTCAAAATGCCAACTTTCTATAATAAGGGCAGAAATGCTCCTGGGTTATCCAATACTCAGTCCGAACATACGCTCAAATCCGAAATAATCATGTGAACCTATTGGATCCTTAAATCTCGATTCTGATGTCGTTTACTCAAAGGTCAAACCTTAGTCAACTCTTTCAACTTAATGCTTCCGAAATTAGAAGTTTCCTTCCGAATAAACTATGAACTTCCAAAACTTCAATTCCGACCACACGTACAAGTCATAATACCTGGAGTGAATCTACTCAAGGCCTCAAACCGCTGAACGACGTGCTAGATCTCAAAACGACCGGTCGGGTCATTACATTCTCCCCCAATTAAACATATGTTCATCCTCAAACATGCTAAGGACTGCTCCGGAGTTATCCAAAATCATTGTTTAACACCTCAGGCACCTACCCGTGTTGTCACAACCCAGTTGAGTATATTAGCTTGAGCTAGACTGAAGACACTCGCTTTTTATCGAGTCAATAAGCCTTAGAACCAAATTCCAACCTCCAAATTTCTCTATAATACCTGATTCTAACATACGAACACTGTATCAACCACTACACATTGTACCGAAACATGATTGTATACCTTTGCTGAATTCACACCGTGTACCACATAATCTGCATGACCAGAATAACATCCTCAGACCACAATAACTGCAATTCCATGAAACTGATGCCCACAACACACCCCATGACGCAAATAAGTCATGTGACAACTCTCGCAATACCACCATGACAGAAGAGATGTGTAGAAACTAATAACCATCTGTCGAATCAATAAATCATGGAGTCTCTCCTCCTGACAAGGACCATTACCTCATTTTTTAGCTGAATAACGATATTTTCTCTATAATATACCCTTCATAACTCCGATCGCACTGATCCTAGGTCCAATAACCTTGTCACACCCAGTATAAGTTGTTCAGGCGATGAGCAATCTCAAACACTTCAAAAATCTCATATAACACCAACAATGCGCCAACAAGCTACAAACTCGGATATAACTCATAAGCAAGAACGAAGTCAGAAAGGGACTTACCCTACCCGCGTAACGATAAAAATGTCCGAATATGTGCTATGAACCTAGCTCAGTGATGAAAAACAAGGCACACAAAATAAGTGTAAGGAAATATACTCAACGTCTCACTGTTGCGGCGTGCAACCCGATCCAAACATGAAAATGTTGCGGTGCGCAACCCGATCCACACAACATACCCGTGGCGGCGTGCCACCTGATCCAAATAATATACCCATGGGGTGAGCCACCTGATCCGCACATAACAATCAAGAAGAAAACACACATCAAACCGAAATGCTTAAACTTACAAAATGCCAGAATATCGACCACAAGCACGCTCAGCGCATAATACAATCCTGGGGAGTCGAGTAGCGCCATACGCTACGAAACCCAAGCACAACTAAGGTGCGTTATATGATCTACATCTCGAGAGCCATCCTGCTCACATAACACTACAGCTACGCGAGACCTCAACATATGAGCGAATTATCAAACCGTATAACAACCCACATGGAACAATAGAGTATTACATGAAATGGCTGACGACGAAATTACCATCCAATGCCCGAATACTCCTCCCTAAGAAACGTTATGGTGAATGAACACCCCCATCCTGGTGTAGAGCACACATCCATATCTAGACCCGTCAACGGACCTATTTATTCTGATCATACCATACTGGCTAATAACCATTTAAGGATCTACAATGGCCTATTCAGGGCACATAAAAATAGTCATCAAATCAGGAACAAACTCACACGATCCATAACCCAGGGAATAGAACGCCTCTCAAGCATAAACTCCCGCATTTGCGATATTACCATAACCTCCATACTTGGTTTCAATATTTAACAATCAAGTGACTAACATGACACACTTATAAAAATCTCCATGTGCGGTACGCTCCCACGACCTTCCGCTCAGGTAGCAAAGTTCGCACATCCATACCCCCAACAGTTGTAATTCTGTAAAGCGAATCAAAAAAATCCGCAAGTCAATACACAAAGCCTCTCCCGTAGAACATCATTCTCAGGTGACACTAAAAAGTGCCAGCTTACCCTGAACATCTCAATTCTCCTATGCTCATCCGAGCTCGTGACATTCTGTCAACACTTAACCGCAACCTTGACTTTCAACTTCCATTTCGCATGTCGCTTGTCGCACCTCTCATGCCGCTACGCGATAATGCACGTATTCACTATAACCTTTGAACTACTAGTGGAATAAACACTTCATTGGATAGAAACCTTTCACTTATCTCATTTCAGAAGAATCAATGCAGCACACAACTAAATTTCCTAAACCGTAGAAAACCCAAACCTCAAGCCGCGATCTAAACCGCCATGACCCTTCTGGAACCCGTTTACACAACAAGACCATTTGAATTAAATACCTCCCAAATCAATATGGTTGCTGTTAAGCCCACGCGTACCACCACAAACCACATATATAACTTCACACTGAAGGAACTTATCACTGCCAAAATCATGCTAATTCAACCATTACTAACTGCCCCAGCTTCTTCAAATTTAGTCACGACTTGCCTTAGAAATAATAATAGCTCCATTCAAAAATGTAACGAACCAACTACGCACTCGTTGTGAGTGACCCGCATCATGAGATCACATAGTCTCATTACTCATGAATCATCTCATATTCCCCTTACGCACACAATATGTCACGACCCAAATTCCCAACCTTAGGGATCGTGATGGCGCCTAACACCACACTTTCTAGGCAAGCCAATGTTATAATTCGAGTAGCTAATTTCCTTTGATTATCTTCTTAAGCATCAATAAATAAATCTAAAGTAAACTTAATTTAAATGACTTCCAAAGATAAAAATAATAAACAATTGAATAAAAATGAACCACGAACTAATTATATAAATAGATCTAGAACTACCCCAGAGTCTGGTGTCACAATTCACGAACTACCAAAGAATACTACAAATAATAGGCTGAAAGAAATAGGGTAACTATTCTGAATATGATAAAACAGCGTGTATGAAAAAAAGAGAAGACTCTCGAGATCTGCGAACGCCGGCAGATATTCCTCGTGTCTCTGAATAAATGAATAGTCGCTCTAAATATCTCTACTGCTGGTCGGTACCTGGATCTGCACAAAAGAGTGCAGAGTGTAGTATCAGTACAACCGACCCCATGTACTGAGTAAGTGCCGAGTTTAACCTCGGTGAAGTAGTGACGAGGCTACGGCGGGGCATTAACAACATATAACCTGTGACAATAATATATACAATAACGCAATAAAACAATTATATATGACAAGAAAAGAAAGAAAAAAAAATATAACTGAGACAATAAATATAATGCAAGAAGGAAATCTAAACGAATAATTAAGTATTGCAACAACAATGAAATAACTCAACCGCCTTTTCCAGGCCTCAGCTATAACCAACTCCCAAATAATTTCCAAGTTTCCAACTTTAACTTTAAATAAAAGTAGTGTCAAAATATGAAAAATAGTAAGTTTTCAAATCTTTGTTTTTCTTTGAAAATCAGTAAAAATATAAATGTCTTCCCTTATCGCTCCTTGTTGCGGCGTGCAACCCGCTCCCACATGTCCCCCCTTATTGCTCCTCTCTAAATATATCACCCTTATTGCTCTTGTTGCGGCGTGCAACCCGATCCCACATGTCCACCCTTATCACTCCTTGTTGCGGTGCGCAACCCACTCCCACCAGACATATCATATCAATTTATTCATAAATTTCACAATTCAGGCCAAGCCTTTTATAATATTTTTATTTTCACAATTTCAAACATAAAACTGTATAGCTCGTAAGCTTTAACCAATATCATTTCACAATAAAACCAACTAGAATATATGTAAACACCGTAACGCTGTCAACCCAGCTCAGTCTTTATGTACCATGATAAAATCAAAAGAACATCCAACACTTTTAATACACTTGCCACAAAAATTGGCAACAATCAATTGAAACCAATCAACCACGTAAACCTCAACAATCATAAAACAGTTAAACTGCATTCCTCATCACTTCCTTAATATTATCAACAATGGAACCAACAAGTATATATATATATATATATATATATATATATAATTCGTAAAAATAATTCCAAACCGCTCAATCGTTTTGTACCACAAGGAATCCAGCTAAAACAACCAATACTCCTTCCAAAATAACCACAACAATATCTAACAATAAAATAACAAGACCAAGTTGTCATAGAAACAATAATGGACATAGAACAATTAAGACAACAATCAATTAAGTTGGAAACGGGAAAGGGATCATGCTTAACAGGTAAATTGGGTGGTGCATAGATACTCGTCACCTCACCTATACACCATGCCCATCCATTTCACATAGCAAACGAGTGGGGATTCCAATTCCCTCAAGTCAAAGTTAGACCAAACACTAACCTCAATTTCACATGCAATTCACTGCTCTAGCACTGCTTTTCCTTTAGAATTTGCTTCTAATCTGCTCGAATCTAATCACAATTTGTTCAATGTTATCAATCATAGCCAAAAGGAATCATCTTTATTGAAAAGCAATGGTTTTCCTGAGTTTTTCTATTCAATTTCAAAAATCGACCCCGGACCCGCTTGTTCTAAACTCGAGGTTTGGACCAAAATCCATTTACCCAATCTCCCCCAGCACGGATATACAATTGGTATTGGAATCCGACCTCAATTCGAGGTCCAATTTCCCAATATTTGAAATTCCTAAAATCTACCCAAAAATCAAATTTTTACCATGAAAACTCTAGATTTTTTGTTTAAATCATTGTTAAAAGTTGTTAGGAATTGAAAGAAATTAGTTATAGATTACTTACCAATGATTTGGAGAAGTTTGGGTCTTTGAAAAATTGCCTGTGGAGGTTTAAGGTTTGAGAAAATTGAAAAATGGGAGAAAATCCGGTCTAAAATCTTACTTAGCAGGTTGCAGAGGTCGCATTTCCGACCCAGGGTTCGCATTGGCGACTCTCGCAAAAGAGAAGAAATACTTCACAATTGAGAACAAGAGGAAGCTGGGAAAAAGTTGCATATGCGACAAAAAGTTCGCATGTGCGAACTGAGCACAACAGAAAACCAGCATTGTTTCCCCGACACGAAAATGAGCATAACTTCCTCATACGATGTCCAAATTCGATGATTTTTTTTCCTATGGCTCCGTAATTACGATACAGATCTAATGGTTCAATAAAAACTGAATTTGGAACTCATTTTCTTAATGTGGTATCATTTATGCTTGAAGAAACAACGATGAAACATCAAAAAGAAGCACAACATAGTCTAAACTTATCCGAAACTCACTCAAGCCCTCGGGGCTCCAAACCAAACATGTACACAAGTCTAAAAATATCATACGGACTTACTCGTGCAATCAAATCATCAAATGGCATCAAAATCTATAAATATAACCTCAAAACTCATGGTTTTCTCAAGAACACTCAATGTTTTTCTAACTTTTCAACTGAATGTCCGAATTACATCAAATCAACTCTGATTCTTATTAAACTTCACGATAGGACTTAAATAACATAATAAACTTGTTCCGGACTCCATAACCAAAATACGGGCCCGATATCATATATTTCACATATTATTTCATTTCTTTATTTCTTGAATTAACCAGCTAAACAATTTTCTTCAAAAATTATTTTCTAAGGCTTGGGACCTCGGAATTCATTTCCGGGCATACGCCCAAGCCCCATATTTTACTGCGGACCTCTCGAGATCGTCGGAACACAAATCTGGTTCTTCTCGGTTGGCCTTAAACTCACTTATTTGACTCCAAAATGCTCCAAAGCAGCTCCCATCATAGATTATATCCTACAAAGCATAAAAATACTGATCTGAGAATTTTGTTATCATTATTTGTACTTAAAACACATTAAAGTATGGTTCATTAAAGGTGAAAATATAGTCTAATTCACATACTATCACTTATTAAATATTATATTGCTACTAGTAGTCAATGAAATGCAAGCAACATATCGTATAATACCCAAGGCTCGATCTTTTACTAGGTTTGACAATTCAAGTATCATAACTAAGGGAGAGATTATATTGTCTACCTTCGCATAAGGGGTGGTGAAAGACACAAAATTCTAAGTGGTGGAAGCAGATATGGTTAATAACATGATTTTAGAAAGGTCGTGGATTCATGAGATAGATGCAATAACATAAACTTCGCATCATGTTACTAAATTCCCATCATAGTGGGGAATTTGTCAGATCAGGGGAGATCAACGAGTAGTAAAATAAACAAATACGGTAGCTATAGCGAGTAAATTGCCAGAGATAAAGAAGAAAACTAGCAATATTAGTGCCCAGTTGAGGAGTACACCGATCCCTCAGCAACCATATCATTAAATGTAGGAAAATGAGTAGCCATAGACGCAAGACCTGACGCGATTCAGGAACCGGAGGAGAATGACACTATCAAAAAACAACCGAGGAGCTCGAAGTTGTATCTTATTTATTCACTAGCCCAAGAAAAAAGTCCATATTGGGACAAACTTAAGCCCATAGTTAAATAAAGATGATTGAATTTTGCGCGCTAACACTGATATTTTGCTAAGTCACATTCATATATGAAAGGTATCCACTAGAGGTAATGACTCATATACTAAATGAATATCCATTGCACCCACCGGTGAAGCAAAAGTAGAGAAAGCAAGGTCCTTTCAAAAATAAGGTAATACAGAAAGAGGTCAACAAACTCTTGAAAATTGGTTCGATTTGTGAGGTAAAATATCCTGAATAGTTAGTAAATATTGTCATAGATCCTAAAATGAATGGTAAATGGCGAGTATGTGTAGTTTATATTGATTTTAATATGGCTTGTCCTAAAGAATCATTTTTTTGCATATATATCGATTAATTGATTCTACTATCGGTCATAATTTTTTAAGTTTTTTGGATGATTATTTTGGATATGACCAATTAAAATGAATCCCGAAGATGAGGAAAAACTTCTTTTATTACATATAGGAGGACTTATTGGTATGAAGTTATGCTCTTTGTTTGAAGCTACGTATCAAAGATTGGTAACCAAAATGTCTTAAGAACATTTAGGGAAGACCATAGAGGTGTATATAGCCGACATGCTGGTGAAATCAACATAAGTAGAAGATCATCTCAAGCATTTGGAAGAAATTTGTAATTTTTGGGAAGTACAATATGAAGTTGAACCCAAAAAAATGTGCACTTGGTGTAGCATCAGTTAAGTTATTTGGGTTTCTCGTGTATAACAGGGGAATACAACTCAAATTAAAGGTAAAAACTCGCTGGAAGGAAAGCAGCTATGTGGAGATTCATATCTAAGTCTTTCTGAAAGATTTTTCAAAATTTCTCATTGTTACAAAAACAAAATAAGTTTGAATAATTAGATGAATGCCAAAAAGCATAGACAGATTTAAAATATATATTAGTCAAAAGTTCCCCTGCTGTCAAAGCCAAAGGCGGGGGAGACTGCTAGTTTATTCGGTTGTATCTGAAGTAACAATGAATTTGCGGTATTGGTTCATGAAGAAAAAGGAACGAAATAAGTGAGTATGATATTATTTATCAATCACGAATTATTATAAATTCACAGGTACAACAATTGTGTAGCAGATTTTAGTTTGTGCTTACTCCACAAGGCCGAAAAGGGGGTATGTACTTCTACCGGGTCTAATCTGGGAACTTGAATTTTGTATACTAAAGGATCCTCCAATGTAAAGGGAGAAGGTTTGGCTATTGTCTTAATATCATCCACTGGAGAAACTGTTAGACAATCAATAATTGTTATCTTATTACTAATAACGAGGCTGAGTATGAAGCGCTGGTTGCGGCTTTGGAACTTGCAAAAAAATGTGAATCGACGAATCTAAATTAAAAGAAATTCGCAACTTGTAGTCAATCAAATGCAAGAAAATTACATGGCAAGAGAGACGCAGATGCAATAGTACTTGGAAAAGGTACGGGATTTATTATATCATTTCAAAAATGAAAAGCTATAAAGATTCCAAGAGAAGAAAAGGCAGAAGCAGATGCATTGGCAAACCTTGGGTCGATGGAAAACATAACCAACTTTGAAAATACAATAGTGGTGCATTTATTTCATTAAACACCTGACCAAACCAAATAGAGGTAAATTTTAATAGTTTAACGTGGGGTTGGTGATGAGTTCATGAATTATTTGCAGCATGGAATAATTAATGAAGATAAAAAGAAATTTCAACGGCTACGAATTCAAGTTGATCGCTATAGCTTAGTAAAAGGAAGTTTGTATCGAAAGTTGTTCAGTGGACCTTTAGCTAAGTGCCTTGGCCTTGGACAAATTGAATATGTAATACGAGAAGTCCATGAAGGACACTGCGGGAGTCATGCAGGTTATAGATCGTTGGTAAAAATATTGATAAAAGTTGGAGTTTATTGGTCGCAAATGGAAGAGGGAGCGAAAGATTTTGTGAAAATGTACGATAAATGTCAACGGTATGCAAATCAATTGAATCAATCGGCAGAGCTACTTCATTCAGTACTCTCAACATGGCCATTTGTGAATGGGGGGGGGTGGATATCGTAGATCCATTATCACAAGCATTGGAAATATAATACTTTTGTTGGTCTTAACTGACTATTTATCTTAGTGGGTGGAAGCAGGTGCCTTCAAACAGGTAAAAGGAATTCGTAGACTTAATTTGGAGAAATATAATTTGTCAATTTGAAATCGCATGTGATAATGGACCACAGTTCATGGGAGAAAAGACAACTGAACTTTTTAAAAGTTGGAACATCAAGAGAATTACTTCATCACCATATCATCCGGTTTCTAGTGGGAAAGCAAAATCAACGAATAAAATAATTGTCAATAATATGAAGAAACATTTAGAAATACAAAAGGTCAAGTGGTATGAGGTGTTACCGATGGTTTTGTGGGCCTATAAAACAACATCCAAGACAAGTACGGGAGAAACTCTTTTCTCGCTTGTTTATGGCATCAAAGCTCTAATCCTAGTGAATATAGGGGAACCAAGTCTAAGATATAAATATATGGATGAATTATCATATGATGAAGCACTTTGTACATGTTTGAATTTGGAAGAGGAACAAAGAGAGTCAGCTTTGATACGGATGGTAGCTTAAAAGCAAAGGATAGAACGATATTATGACAGAAAGGCAAATCTACAGTATTTCAGAATTGAGGATTTCGTCCTTAGAAAGGTGTTCTAGTCAACACAAGTGGTGAAATTGTGGAAATTAGGCCCGAGCTGGAAGGTCCATATAGAGTTCGAGGCATCATAAGGAAAAGAGTGCATGAGTTAGAGACCATGGACGAGATTACTTCTAAAAAGTACCCACGACCAGGTATCCCTTAATTCATTGTTTATTTGCTCATATGAATTTTACTAATATTTTGTAACGACCTGGCCGGTCGTTCCGTAGAATTTGTATTATAAATACTGTTATTGATGTGTAAGAGTTAGTAGGCTTGAAATCGGAATGGTTATAATGAGAAATTAGTCACTTAGTTTATAAAAATAGCCTTAAAGTTGGAAAAGTCAACTGAGAGTTGACTTATTGGTAAACGACCGCGGAATGCGGATTTTATGGCTCGGATAGCTTCGTCAGGTAATTTGGGACTTAGGAGTGTGTTCAGAATAATTTTTTGATGTCCGGTGTAGAATTAGGCTTGAATTGGCGAAAGTTAGTTTTTGGCGATTTCCGGACGGCAGTGGGAAATAGGCTATCGGGGTCGGAATGGAATTCTGACAGTTGGAACAGGTTCGTAATGTCATTTTGGACTTGTCCGCAAAATTTCAGGTCAATCGGAGTTGATTTGGATAGTTTCGGCATCATTAGTGGATTTTTGAAATATCAAAGTTCTTAGGCTTGAATCCGATGTAAATTTGGGGTTTTGATGTTAGTTTTGGTGTTTTAAGAGTGCAACTAAGTTTGAATGATGTTATGGGATATGTTGGTAAGTTTGGTTGGGCTCCCGAGGGGCTCGGGATGGTTTCGGGTGGTTAACGGGAAGTTTGTAGTGATTTTGGTGAATCTACACATTGTTGTTGCTGATGTTTTCGCACCTGCGGAAAGGGAGCCGCAAGTGTTGTTCCGCAGGAGCGGACTGGGCTCCGCAGGAGCGAGATTTGGCTGAGTGGGGAGTGGTCCACAAGTGCGAGGAATTTGTCGCACCTGCGAGGTCGCATGTGCGGAATTGGGAGACTTCAGGGGATATCGCAGGTGCGGAAGGAGCATCGCACCTGCGAAGCCGCAGGTGCGAGTAAGTGATCGCAAGTGCGAGATCACTGGGAAAAAGGTATAAAAACCCAGCCTTCGCGAATTTTAGCCATCTTTCTCAATATTTCATCCGGGGTTGAGGCTTCTGAAGGGTTTTTGAAGAGGGAATTCTTGTTCTTCACAGAGGTAAGTGTTCTAGTCATTAAAACTTGTTTATGGGTGATTATAGACCATAATCTCAGCATTTAATTCATGAAAAACAGTAGAATAATAGGATTTGGGGCATGAGATTATGAGACCTTTAAGGGTCGATTTGAGGGGTCAAACGAACTCCGATTTTGGTGTTCTTTATATATGCGGACTCGTGAGAGGACGAAGAACATTTTGGTATAAAAATTTCTGAGTTTTGGGATGCGGGCCTGGGGGTCGGGTTTTGACCGATTTCGGATTTTTGAGTTAAATTTGATATCTTTCGATTGGAAATTGTTCCTTAAGCACATATTGATGATAAAAATCTAAACTTGGTAGATTTGGAGCCTTCGGAGGTTGATTCGAGAGGCAATCGCATCACGGAATAATTTTGGGCTAGTTTTGAGGTAAGTAATGTCTTTAAATCCTGTCCTGAGGGTATGAAACCCCAGACTATGCACCATTTCACGGGTTTTGAAATGCAAAGGTAGAAACCTTGGAGATATATTCCTTAATTAGGTGACTATTGAGTTGCGAAACATCTTTCAAAGCTTATTTCCAATAGTACTATATATACTTGATATGATTTGGGCTGTAAGCCATGTTTGGGGCCTAGTGCCGATTTGTTTACCCCTTGGGGGATGTTTTACTATTATCCTCACTGATATGTTATGATTTTTACTCAGTCTTTTCTGTGAAACTGTTTTGACACTCAGAGTATTTTGATACTACTTTTTGAAAATGAAACACTATTTTTGGGTCGAGAACCCGGTATATTTATGGCCTGAAGGGAAAATTGAGAGTGTTTGACTGAGTGAGGCTACTGGCCTATATTGTGAGGATGTTATGATATGAGTGAGGTTGCTGGCCTATATTGTGAGGATGATAAGATATGAGTGAGGCTGTGGGCCTATATTGTGTGTGATTTATGCCATGTTGTGGCTTATTATAGCGCTTGCGCTGTAGGAGCCCCTGCGGAGTCTGTAACACACCCCCAGTGAGCGTCAGTACCGATTGAGTGATGCCTGATGGGCAGAGTGATTGTGAGGTTTCCTGATGGGCAGAGTGATTGTGAGGTTGCCTGATGGGATGATACTTAAAGAGATTGTTACGAGAAATGATTATGGCCCGAGGGGCAGTTTTATGAAGATTTTTACTGAGTTTTCGAACTATGATTTACTTCGTTTTCAAACTAGTTTTACTGAGAATTTTATTGAGATATACTGATATTGCACTTGTTTTCAAGGGATTTCTGGAAACTTATTTCGAACTTATTATTTGATAAATACTACATGGTGATTTGGTGTATACTGGTTTTGTGAATTGGTGTATTTGTACTGTGTGCTTTATATTTCTTAGACTGTGATTTATTTTCATTACTACTGAGTTGGAATACTCATAAAGACTCCATGTGCCTCTGTGCACAGATTCAGGTGACGGTTCGGAGAAGTAGCTATCTCAGGTTCGATTGCAGCATTTCACGGGATTTCGAGGTAGCTGTCTAGCGTCCACAGCTTCTCCACTTCCCTTCCCTATTTAGCTTTAGTATTTGATTCAGAGACACATATTATAGTTTTAGAAGAGTTAGATTTAATTTCATAGATGCTCATGACTATTGACTCCAGTTCTGGGAGGTTGTTTAGAGTTGTTTAGAATATTATGGGAACGTTAAGACTTAATTATATTATTTGTGCTATGGTTTCATGTTTATTATTAAATTGTGAACTGTTATAATTGAATAAACATGTATTAAGGTGATGGTTGGCTAGCCTAGTTCCACGATAGGCGCCATCATGGCCTGTTAAGATTTGGGGTCGTGACAAGTTGGTATCCGAGCACTAGGTAACATAAGACTCAATGGTCATGAGCAGGTTTAGTAGAGTTTTGCGGATCGCTACGGAGACGTCTGTACTTATCTTCGAGAGGCTGCATAACCCTTAGGAAACATTCCACATTCTTGAATTCTTATCGTGCGAATCTATTTATTCAGCCAAAAGCGTAACTCTTTGAATTCCTTTCATATATTCGACTGCACACGCGAGCGCTTGGTATTAGTTGTGCGTCGGCGGCTTGTGACTTCCACGGGTGAGATATGATTTTTAACATGTTAATAAAGGGCCAGTCGGAAGGACTTGAGGCCGGATTTCGTATGTGGCTTGAGTACTGAGATTTCATTTGTGTGAGCACATGTGTTGAGGGACTTATATGTCCGTTTATGTCCTTATTGATGGAACTTTATGACTAGATGACTACACGGTGAATGTGATCGGATAGTTAGATGTACTCAGGTTGTTTGATTGTGACCAAAATGAATTGGCGGGAGATGTGGCAAGAACCATTGATTATTTGACTTCTGTATTGACTTAGAATATGGCTTCGAGTTATGAGTATTGAAGGACCTCTCGTGTAGTTTAGTTGTAGAGTGAAGTGGGTTTTCCTGTTATGTTCTGAGCTCCTGTGATGTCTTTTGAGCTGACCAATGCCCTAACAACGTCTATGTATTTGATTGTCGGTGTATTCAGTCATGTTATAATTCCTTTGTTATTGTATTTATTGACGGCATCATGTCGTACTCTCGTAGCCAGGGATAGCATACTCAGCAATTGATGATAGTATTACAAGGATATATGGAGGAGAAGCTTTGTGCGAAGTTCTTCAAGTGTGAATTGTTGGCTCAGTTTAGTAGCATTCTTGGGACACGTGGTGTCCAGTGAAGGTATCCATGTGGTCAGACGAGTGTATGTAGAACTTCTAGAAGCTCAAGAATCCCTTGACCACAGCCCCAGTGTTAGTATTGCCATCAGCTTCAGGTTCTTATACCACTTAATGAGATGTCTCAAAGGCAGGCAGTGGTCGTGTTCTAATGTAGGAAGGTATAGGGATTGCGTAATAGCTATGATCTTCGAAAGTGTATAGAGAGATATCAGTTTGAGGCTAAGCAGGCAGGGGTATCTCCTGCGGATTGTCCTGAGGTATGTGGTCCTTATGTTGATCTGTAGTAGGTTCTCTTCTACCAGTAAATGATGTATGTTGTAATTTGAGTTTAGATCGCTTGTGGAAGTTGGCATACTACTATAGTGGTGAATGCTAGGTTTGAAGATGATTTGAAACATTAGATAGTTGGGGTTATATGTGTTACGCCTCGCAATATTACATCAATATTATCTCCCGCAGTGTTAAATTATGATGATGTTGCACCCTGTAGTATTGTATGTTGAATTTGTCGTAAGGTAATTGACATCAATTCAATGAAAAGATTATTTGGAGATTATAAGGATTATGCTATTTCAAACAAGTGATAAGTAAAGTTGTGAAGGTGAGAGGGTAGCAAATTGAAGAAAAAGAATTTTCGTGCAAGTTTAGCATGTTGGTATAAAATTCGAGCCGAGCATGAATACCCGATATTTATGGACTAGTATCATACAAGGTACCACATGGCCATGATAGTAAGGTGTACAAGGTATGTTAAAAGCGAGTATTATTTTAAGTAAGTTGGAATAATTCTTAATTATGCAAATAATTAACTAATTATCGGACACCGCGACACTACCTAATTAATCCAAATATTTGGATATGTACTACATCAAACGTGGCAGCAAAACAAAAATCATGATATTATGACTCTTAAGTTAATTATATATGTGGAAAAATGCCCATGATGAGTCAATATACAACATGATTACACGTGCTCCTTTATTTAGAGAATTGGTCATAAGTAACTTGGTTGTTTTCTTACGCTAGCTCCCAATTTTATTACCAAAAGTCTAGTTCACATTCAAATGAGGCGTCTGATCAAATCCTATAGATTCATGGGTTATTTTCAAAGAATTAGGTGGATAACATCACAATTATAAGAGATGCATATCTTCTTCATTTGATAGAATCAGACAAAGCTCCTCAAGAAATCTTTAGAACGTTAGAAGGCTTCATATTGTTTTAAGGATTAAGAGCTGCATATCTTCTTCATGGGAGAGAATATAAAAGGATCATCTAAAGCTAACGAAAACGGCACCTGAAGCCAATGTTGAAGGCCATCTGAAGATAAGGATTTTTCATATTTCAAACAGAGGTTTCGTAGTATCATGAGCAACGTGAAATTTTGTAATTTTAAGGGAGTACGGTGTAAACCTTCTCAAGAATATCACACGGATTTTTTCCTACTCCGGGTATGTTAAGGTTATCCCTTCTTTATTTTGGCATGATCCATGCGATACGAACGAAACGTGCAAATGCACAAATTCCATAAATGACTATATTCATAGAAGTATTAGAGATATCTATGTTCTTGAATTTCCATATGTCATAATACTTTATCATCTGTTCATGGGTCTCAGAAAAATATGAAAGTTGAAAAGAGTTTACTTTATGATATTACTCAAAGGCAAAATG
>ML291944.1:0-22575 GCA_005239495.1 Nicotiana undulata
TAGGCTAGCCAACCATCACCTTACTACGCGTTTATTCAATTATAACAGTTCACAATTAAATAAGAAGCATGCAACTATAGCATAAATAATATAAATACGTATTAGCGTCCCAATAGCAGCCTAACCAACCTCCCAAGAACTGGAGTCAAAGTCATGAGCATCTAAGAATAAATAAATCTAACTCTGCTAAAACTATAATATATGTCTCTGAATCAAATGCTAATATTAAATAAGGAAGGGAAATGGAGAAGCTATGGACGCTGGACAGCTACCTCAAAAATCTCGTGAATGCTGCTATCGAACCTGCGTCAGCTACTGCTGCGAGCTAGTACCTGGATTTGTGCACAGAGGCANATAAACACACAGAACAGATACACCATTCCACAAAACCAGTAAAACACCAAGTCACCAGGTAACATTCATCAATTATAAGTTCGAAATCAGTTTGCAAAAATCCCTTGAAAACAAGTGCAACATCAGTGTATCTCAATAAATTTCTCAGTAAAACCAGTTTGAAAACAAAGTAAATCATAGTTTGAAAACTCAGTAAAAATCTTCATAAAACTGCCCCTCGGGCCATAATCAATTCTCATCACAATATCTTTCAGTATTAGCCCATCAGGCAACCTCACAATCACTCTGCCCATCAGGCAACCTCACAATCACTCTTCCCATCAGGCAACCTCACAATCACTCTTCATAAGCCCCGAGGGCATCACTCAATCGGTACCGACGCCCACTAGGGGTGTGTATAGACTTCGGAGGGGCTCCTACAACCCAAGCACTATAATAAGCCACATCATGGCATAAATCACACACAATATAGGCCAGCAGCCTCACTCATATCATATCATCCTCACAATATAGGCCAGCATCCTCACTCAGTCAGACTCTCTCAATTTTCCCTTCAGGCCATAATATACCGGGTTCTCGACCCAAAACAGTATTTCATTTTCAAGAAGTAGTATCAAAATACTATGAGTGTCAAAACAATTTCACAAAAAAGACTGAGTGAAAAATTATAACGTATCAGTGAGGAAAATAGTAAAACATAACCCCCGAAGGGTAAACAAATCGGCACTAGGCCCCAAACACGGCTTACAGCCCAAAACATATCATAATGTGTAAATACTAATTAAGCAAAGGCTAAAAAATCGGTTTCGCAACTCAATAGTCGCCTAAATAGGAAACATGTTCCAAAGTTTCCACCTTTTTATTTCAAAACCCGTGAAAGGGTGTGTAGTCCGGGGTTTCATACCCTCAGGACAGGATTTAAAGACATTACTTACCACAAAACTAGCCCGAAATTATTCCGCAACATGCTTGCCTCTCGAATCAACCTCAGAAGGATCCAAATCTACCAAATTCATATTTTTATCATCAACATATGTTTAAGGAATAAATTCCAATTGAAAAATATCGAATTTAGCTCAAAATCCGAATTCGGTCAAAACCCGACCCCCAGACCGCGTCCCGAAAGTCAGAAATTTTTACAGACAAGTGTTCTTCATCTTCTCACGATTCCGTACATATAAAGAACACCAAAATCGGAGTTCGCTTGACCCCTCAAATCGACCCTTGAAGGTCTCATAATCTCATGCCCCAAAATCCTATTTTTCTACTGCTTTTCATGAATTAAAGGCTGCGATTATTGTCTTTAATCACCCATAAACGAGTTTTAATAATCAAATTACTTACCTCTATGATGCCCACTGATTTTCTCCTCCAAAAATCGCCCAAAAAGCTCTCCTCCGCTCAACAATGGTGTAAAAGAGGGTTTAAGTCGCGGAAGGGTTATTATTTAACTACCCAGTGATTTACTCTCCACGATCGCAGCCTTGGCCCTGCAATCGCACTGACCAATTCCCCCAGACCTCCACAATCGCAACAAAGCTCACGCGATCGCGGTTCAATAGAACTTCAACCTACGCGATCGCAACCATTCTCACGTGATCGCGAAGAACAACTGACCTCACTCCCCACGCGCCTGACTGACCCTACGCGATCGCACTGCATTGGGACCCTTCTACTCCCCGATCGCACCTCCCTTCTTGCGATCGCATAGAACAATCTGAGCATGTCCATAATTAACTCTCTGCGATCGCACCACTTCACCCGCGATCGCGGTGAACAAAATCACTGTGCACAAAAACTAGAAAACCAGCAATTGTTCTAAGTCCAAATGAGTCCGTTAATCACCCGAAATCAATCCCGAGCCCTTCGGGACCCCAACAAAACTTACCAACATATCCCATAACATCATTCAAACTTAGCTGCACTCTCAAAACACCAAAACTAACATCAAAACTCCAAATTTACATCGGATTCAAGCCTAAGAACTTTGATGTTTCAAAAATTCACCAATGATGTCGAAACTATCCAAATCAACTCCGATTGAACTGAAATTTTGCAGACAAGTCCAAAATGACATTACGAACTTGTTCCAACTGTTGGAATTCCATTCCGACCCCGATAGCCTATTTTCCACTGCCGTCTGGAATCGCCAAAAACTAACTTCCGCCAATTCAAGCCTAATTCTACACCGGATATCACAAAATTATTCTGAACACACTCCTAAGTCTCAAATCACCTAACGAAGCTATCCGAGCCATGAAATTCGCATTCCGAGGTTGTTTACCAATAGGTCAACTCTCAGTTGATTTTTTCCCATTTTAAGGCTATTCTTAAGGACTAAGTGCCTAAATCCCATTTAACCATTCCGATTCCACGCCTATCGACTCTAACATATTAATCAAAGAATAACCAATCTATAATAAGTCAATAACAACAGTTACAATGCAGGTTTTTCATAACGACAGACCGGGTCGTTACATTCATGCTATGTTTTGAGATTATGTAAAGCTAAATCTTCTTCTCCTTTGTTCTTGGTCTGAAAAACTGAAGTAAGATTAGTTGATATGATGTTAATGAATCTGAATATGTGCAATATCTAAATCCTTGGAGTTATTCTGGTTGCTTTTAAGTTGGTTAAAATACATTGAGTATTGTTAGATATTAGCCTTATGTTAGTCCATTACTGGAGCAATCTGCACTAGGATGCTGAACCTGACCTTTTCTATGGTCAGGTTCTTTCCATAAGAATGAAGAAATACGCTTTTGATTGTGTTTCTTTGGTCTCTGGAGAGATTCAATAAGCAAGTCTCTAGATAGTTTTAGAATTATATTAATGTTAGCACTAGGGTATATGAGTTTGACTTTTTAATAGTCAAATTCACCCCATAATAGTGCATAAACAGTAGTTTAAACTTGCTTAAATTTATCCTTCAAAGGATATAAAGTGTGTAATTAGGAAGAGCCTTAAAGAAGGGAATCTGAACTCACAAAATAGTCGGATTGGCTCACTAAAGTGCCAATAATGGTCAAAATATTTGACTAAACATCAGTCGGAATAAGCATGGCTATAAGAGTCTATACAAAATGGCATCGCTGGATTTGAATCTGGCCCTTTTATGGTCTGATTCATTCCCCAATGCACAAAAGGACTTTGTTATAGTTCAACATCGTTAAAGTTAAATTTGACCCCTGTAATGGTCTGATTTTCTCTAAAATATGCGTAGCACACCTGTTATTAAGGTAGCTAGGAATTTCAAACCAAAAGCTGCAAATACACACTGTGAAGAATCCAGATGTGGAGCGGGTTAGAATTTTCATTTTAGTTCTTCCCTTGATATTCATAAAAAATGTACTTTTTTTTTTACAGAAGCTGTATTTTGAAAATTATAATTTATTCATTTATGCATTTTGGAATCTTGTAACCTAAAGACTGGACTGTATATTCATTTTCAGCTTTTTGTTTTCCGGTTTATAGTGTTCAAGCTGAAGGGACTTTTCGAATTTATAATTTTTCTTTCTTTGTTCTAAGAAACAGTACGATAATAGTAAATGTTTAATCGAAAAAGGGAGCGTGTATGATATCTTTATAAACACTTACTGGATTTTGGAAAAACAGTCATTTCAGATTTAGTTGTTTTTTTTAAAATACAAATGGGAATTAGACAATTGTTTTCAGTTCACTTCGCATCTTGTAAATTTTTCGAAATAGATGTATGAACATTTTTCTTCTTGAAAATACGTATAAATCTCGATTTTAGAGACTAGTGTTTAGGCTATCTAAAAATGGACAAAAACTGCTAGGTTTGGACTAGTGAAGCTGCTTGTGCTACGCTCTTCTTTTAAAACCGTAAAGTTCCCAGAAAAATAAATAGTTCCAGCTCACAAATTCAAAGCAAAATCAGTGAATAAGGTGCTTGTATGCTTATAGGTGTATGTATGGATTGATGTGCATTTTGATTACCATGTGTTCTATCATTCATCAAACTAGAAAGTGAAGACCTTTAAGATTTCATTAAGAATTGAATTTACTAGCTAGTAGTCTTCTTACAAAAATAGCCAAACTAGGATGCCCTAAAGTGATTAACTGAGGCTAAATGTGGCCATAGCCCAAAATATGTTATCTTTTAGGCTAATGAAATTCACTCTTAGGCAACTCCTTAGAAAGACACTTTTAGTTTGAAATTAGGCAACGAATCAAATATTATCTCAGAACTACCATAACCTATACTCGGGAATGGCAACTCGTGCCCCCGACCCTCAACTCCAAACAATAAATAAAAACGCACATAGCAATCACGGGTGCATTTCATGAAATGTGGTTACGGCGTGATAAAAAAAACAACAACAAGTGTATGCCATCGTGACTTGTTCTAAGATAAATCCATAAACATCAGAAAAGCTAAAACGCTCCTTTGAATTGAAAACATAAAGAATAATTGAACATCGCCTCAAATAGGCATTCTAAAACCGTCACGACCATAGTCTTGACTACGTAATCTACACTCGGGTGTGAAAACTCATGTCCCCGACTTCAACTTAAAACTATATTAAAATCACGTGTTGTAATTTTTGGGTGCATTTCATGTGGCGCAATTATAACATGTCCAAAAGCAGACGAGTGCACGTTATCGTGACTCATTTTCAAGATAAATCCATAAATGTCAAAAGCGGCTAAAAGTTTAAAAGGGCCAAATGCACAATAGGCAAAAATACGTAAATAATCAGATAATTTAGGACAAATAATAATAGTTAAGCGATCGTGCTAGAACCACCGAACTCGGGAATGCCTAACACCTTCTCCCAAGTTAACAGAATTCCTTACTCAGATTTCTGGTCGCAGACAAATCAAAAAAGAGTCAAATTTCCTCGATTTGGGATTTAAAATAAACCGGTGACTTAGGACACCATAAATTGTCCTAAGAGGCGTCTCTGAAACTAATAAAAAATCCCAAATCCGAATAATGTCACTTAAAGTGGAAAAACTCCCTTATTACCCTTCATCAATACGGGGTAGATCAAAAGGAGGTGTGACAGCTCTGGCGACTCTGTTGGGGACTGAACCTAGAATCTCTGGTTCAGGGTTCAAAAATTCGAGCTTGTATAATTGTTATATTTTGGCTTTCATTATCTGACTTTACGTGTTTAAACCTGATGTGCTAATTGCCGTATTTATCGCTTTGATATTATCTGAACTACGTATAAAACTGTGTCGAAACCCTTTTTCTCTCTGAGTCTTCTAAATCATCTGGGAAGTGTGCACTTTGTGTGACTTCTTTTCAGTTAGAGTCATCCAAATTCTAGAACGAGGTACGGACAAGTTGCAAAGCCGGTGAAGCTTCTGTATTCCCGGTACGCTGCCCCGACCTCGGCTCGAGCTGTCCGCTCGGGTAAGCCTTGTCTAGAACAAAACCCCAGGGTATAAACCTAGTATGACATAGCCTCATGCCGGATCCCTAGTAGTAACGTTTATTTTCATCACGTGCATTTTACTTAGGGGAATCAACACAGGGGTTGGGTCCGTCTAGGACAGGTGAACCCAAAATGAAAGACTATCCTGATGCATCCTACTTGCTATGTATACAACATTTTTTTACGGTTTGTTTGTTGACCGGCTGAAAAAAGGGATAGGAGATTTAGCCGATTTTTGAAAAAATCTCGATATTCAAACTCATCCCGAAACTCTGCCAAAATTTCTGAAAATAGTATTTCAAAATGAAGTAAGTCGGTACATATTTTTCAAAATTGTGTCAAGATTTCCCGAACTACGCATTGTTTGATTCTCACTGGATGTGAGATACGTAGGAAACCCTCATCGGGTCCAACCTTATTTTCAAAACCAAAATAGAAAAATACAGTCGTAAAATCAGGTGATGTTGTTCTTGCCTAAATAGCCAATTGTCCCAACGGGACGCCGGAAGGCTGCTCTTGCGAAAAATACACTTATAGTCTTTTCGAAAGTTTTGGCCCAATTAGCGAGCACAACCCTAAAAGCTTCCTACCCGAAGTATTGAGGGGCCGTATTCGCAAGGATGGTCCATTTTTCTTCATTACAAAACTTTTGCAAAAATAACACTTTTTCGCATTCGGTCAAAACCTTTTACGGCTTTGTTTTCTTAATCAAAATATTTAAACAAATGTGCAGGATGAATACAGTTGAAAACACTCCTTTTAGGGTTGTCGAGGAAATTCCCGTGGGACTCGATATGTGGTGGAGCGACCTGGGGGGAATTAGTAGAAAGTCTGCCGTAAAAGCTTTGGGCGGACTCACTGACCTTCTAAAAATCAAGCCGGGGTTGGATATCGTTGAAGCTTTAGTGTCATTTTGGGACCCCGCCCACAACGTATTCCACTCTTCAGACTTTGAGTTGACACCCACGCTAGAGGAAATAGCGGGGTATGCTGGTCTCGGTGATAATCTTAGAAGTCGGTATCCGGTGGCACCCAGGACGGTAACTCCACATAAGTTTTTGGATCTTTTGAACATTAGTCGGGACACTCAAGACTCACACCTGGCTGAAGGGTTCTGCACTTTCTATTTCCTGTACAAACGTTATGGAGATCCTCGGGGCTATAAGGCTGAAAATACTGGTCTGACTCACCACAAGAACCAGGCTAAATGGGAAGCCCGTCGGGGGTTAGCTTTCATGGTAGAATTCCTGGGCACCTTAATCTGCCCAGAGGTGACGGACTTATAGATATCGGACTGGTAGGGATAGCGGATTTCATGATGAAGAAGAACAATGTCACTCTTATACCCATGATCTTAGCCGAGATTTACCGTGCTCTGACAATTTGCCTGTCAGGAGGAAAGTTCTTTGAAGGGTGCAATCTGCTCCTACAGATTTGGATGATCGAGCACCTCTGCCATCGCCCAGGTTACATGAACTACGGCTTAACCGGTTTGAATTGTATCGAAGAACATAGTACTCGGGTAGAGGGCCACAAATTTCCTGAGGGTACAGAGGCCCGGCACTCACATTTGAGTTCATTTACCGCCGACCGAATCGAGTGTACTTTCGGATGGCTCCCTATCGTGGAGGTTATCAATATGTTCGCTGAAGTGTGCTATCTTTTGTTAATGGGTCTGCGCAGTATCCAGCCATATGCCCCACATCGGGTCTTACGGAAATTGGGTAGACAACAAGGCATTCCACATGATGAGGACCTAAGCCAACAAGCTATTGAGTTGTGTCTGAGAGCTACATTTCCGAAAAACAGGGTCCGTCAGATTTGGAACCAGTGCAGATTCTTAGAGCCTCAGACTCGGGTAAGAAACTTATCTTAAGGAGAAGTACAGCCAGACTATATTTCTTGGTATGGTAGAAGAGGCCGAGATCACCAAGTACCGGAGCGACCTGCGAAAAGACCTCACGTGCAGCATTTTACTGAGCAGACACAAGAACACTGGGTTGGCTAGAAAAGGAAAACAACTACTGGGCTACAATAAGTAAATTGGAGGCCCAGATCTGAGAGCTCAAATTTGAAAACACTTTACAAACTTCTGCAGACGAAGGGGAAAGAAACAAGCTGAACAAAGAAAATGAAGCCCTCGGGGCTCAAATCCAGAAAATAAGGATAACTATTGAAAACCCCGAAAGAAGTAGAGCCAACGAAACACTCGTCACCAGTCTCAGTGAAAAGTTGTGTAGCTATGGTGACAACTTGGACAAAGCCGAGGAAGATTTGACCCGAGCTCGAGCAAAGTTGGCGAAGAAAGGGCAGAATTTGTGCAAAAATTGAAGAGAAAGCACGACCAAGAAGTTCTGAGTTTGAAAGAAAGAATGGACACTTTTGAAAACGAAAGGGCCAAGCAAGCAAAAAGGTTTAAGGCAGAATGGGAACATTGTTATGACATGATAGCCCAGTTAGAGGAAGAATTGCGAAAATGGCAAGAGCAGAGTCACAAAGACGCCCAGGCTTTAGAGGCAAGATCTCAGCAGATCGCGCGTCTACTTCAAGAAAAAGGTATCATCAGGCAAAGGGCCCGGGAGATAGCTGATTACATTGTCACCAAATGCCAGGAATGCGTAGATATGACTCAGACCACCTTCTTCTCAGCGGTTATGATCTTTATCCACAAGATAATGGACGACCTCTACCGCCTCCAACAAGATATAGCACGCAGGCCCGTGGCAAGGCCGAATGATGCCCCACGGGTCCCTGAAGCAATGGAAGCACTGATGTATTTTTGATATTTCTCGAGTCTGTATTTTATTTTCCTGATGTAGTCCTGTCTAAGTCCACTGTAGTTTTTACATTTCCAAGAAAGTATGTCTTAAGTCTTTTGTAGTTTTTAAAATTTCAAAAATGTACTGAAGTTTCTTATGAAGTTGAAAGTATTTTTATCCAATGAATGAAAGTCTCGAAAAAATGTTTATTTCTTTCCTTCGGATTTATCCCTTGAACTACGTAATGATCTAATTCATGCAGCGCCATGATACGTAGGCAATCCACATAGGATTCGATCATAATAGAGCAAAAATAATATAACGCAAGAAAGAAAAGAGTGATAAAATGATGAAGAAAAACAACAGATGAAAATAGAATTAAAAAAAAGGGGGAAAGTTCAAATCCAAGAAAATGAAGCCGGGATGAGACACACAACCGTTGCAAAACATATAGAAAGCGTTCAATTGACTAGGTGCATTGCATACCCCAAACATGTGATTCCCTATGTGATAAATGTTTCAACCTAATGTTTTGTTGGTTCACTCTTAAAGATGTTTTTCTAAGGTCGTTGGTTTTTGCGGTAACCTGGCTTCCCATCCTTACTTCACTAGATCAAAGGGAAGCATAGAAATGGCATCCGAAAGTCACTTATCAATCGTCAACTCTTCTGTGGAGGACCCGAATCTAGTCATCCCAACGTCTGAGTCAGCCACAGCTGAAGAGAATAGGATCCTGCGTTGCCGCATGCTGGAAATGTGGGACGCATGGTCCAATGGTAGGGAACCGCTCAATTACATCCCGAGTTTCCCCGAGATAATCCCCAGGACAAGCAGAACTTCTAACATCCCTATAAGTTACCCGGCCATGCCACTCGGGTACCCAACTATGTCGGCTCACTTTGCCGGAAGGCCTTCTGAGGTTCGCCCCCAGGTCTCATTTTCCGGTGCGTCATCCAACATCTTCACCGCACCACCGAGCTCCGCCATGGCTCCACCAACTGTCACCGGGCCAAGCTTTGAGTCGCCGGCATTTACATTCCAAACGCCATCATTTCTGGGCACCACTCATGTCACTCCCGATTCATACCCCCAAAAACCTCAGTATGAAGTTAATTTGGGACGAGATAAGAAAAGCCCCGAGCACGAATAAATGGCTCGGAAAATGAAGAGTATCGAGCAGAGCCTCAAGAACATACAGGGGCTGAGCGGGCAGAAAAGTGTCTCCTATGCCGATTTGCGCATGTTCCCGCACGTCCATTTGCCTCTCAGGTTTAAAACCCCCAAGTTTGAAAAATATGACGGACATGGGGACCCCATAGCTCATCTGAAAAGGTATTGCAACCAACTCCGAGGAGCAGGTGGGAAAGAGGAACTTCTCATGGCATATTTCGGAGAGAGCTTAACATGGATTGCATCAGAATGGTACATGGACCAGGATATATCCCACTGGCACGTATGGGATAACCTAGCCCGGGACTTTGTTCGACAATTCCAATACAACGTGGATATTGCTCCCGATAGAAACTCTCTATTCAACCTTAAAAATAAGTCCTCGAAAATTTTCAGAGAGTATGCTATTAAGTGGCGCGAGCAGGCGTCCAGGGTCAAACCTCCGATGGATGAGATCGAAATGGTCAGTGTTTTTCTACAAGCACAAGAAGCGGATTATTTTCAAAATGTGATGTCCGCCATGGGCAAACCATTTGCAGAAGCAATCAAAATTGGAGAAATGGTAGAGAATGGTTTAAAGACCAGTTGTATCCTGAGCCAATCGGCCATAAGAGCAACCTCCCAGGCCATCCAAAACGGATCCGGGAGTGCAGCTAACAGAAAGAAGAAAGAAGAAAGAAGAAGGGGCCATGATGGTTTCCGATGTTAGGGGTTCTCGGCAATACTCAGGTTCATTCCCCAAAACTTCCCAACATTACTATCCTCACCAAAACGCAGCTTATACTACGTCCTCTTTTCCCTATGCGGTGACGAACGCTCAGCCGCATCTCAGGCCGCAGCAACAATACAATCAGAACAGAGCTCCACCCCCAAGAAATAACCATCCTCCCCCAGCCCCATATAATCCACGCCCTCCTCAAACCAACTACCCATACAATGCTTACCGTGAACCACCAAGGAGAACTAACTTTACTCCTATCGGTGAATCATACTCAAGCCTCTTCCCAAAGTTGGTTCAGATGGGGCTTCTGCAGCCCGTACCTCCGAACAGGAAAACTCCACAATCGCCATCATACAGGCGGGGTACCAACTGTGCCTATCATTCCGGAGTGAAGGGGCATGACACGGAGGAGTGTTGGACCCTCAAATGAGCCGTGGAAAATCTTATAGAACAAAAGAAAGTGGTGTTAAGGGACGAAGAAGCTCCCAATGTGACAAACAATCCATTGCCCACCCACAATAATGGGCCCATTATCGGCATGATTTGCGCGGACCAAGATTTTGATCCAACTTTAAAAGTTATCATTGCCATCGCAGATGCAGAGAAAAAGCCTAAGGCGGCACCCAAGCCAGCCAAGGAAATGAAGAAGAGTAATCTCGTCCCTCAAGCCACGGGGAAGGATGAAGCCAAGACAAAGATAGGATCTTCTAAAGACGTCGTTCTTTACATCCCCAGGGCACCCAAGAAAGAACAAGGCATGTTAAGCCCGCCCAGAAGGCTACAATTCAACAGAGCCATGATAAATGGCCCGACAATGTATGTACCAAAGGGGACATACGCGGTGCGGAGGCAAATAATTTCACCAAGGCTGAATGGGCCTGTGGTTATTAGCCGCGCGTCACAAACTCACGTGAAGGATACTACTTTCGTCCATTGGAACTACAATAAGACGGTAGTAACATACAAAGGGAAAGAGATCACAAGGGAAGCAATTGAAGCAAATTCCTCTTAAAAATACCTCAATCTAAAAGAGCTGGCCAAAAACAAGCACAAATGTTTCCCTCTTAAAAAACCTATCACCGCCGAAGAGACTAAAGAGTTCTTTAATAAGATGAACATGACTGAATACGCCACAATTGAAGAACTCAGGAAAACTCCTGATCAAATATCACTCTTATCTTTGTTGATGGTCTCAAACGAGCATCAGAAAATACTTTTGAAAATGTTGAATGAAGCGTATGTGCCGGCGGAGACCTCAGTCGAACAATTAGAAAGAATGGCCGAGCGTTTATTTGAAGTAAACAAAATTTCTTTCAGCCGGAATGATCTACCTCCCGAGGGATCCGCTCACAACAAAGCCTTACACTTAACAGTTAAAAGTGAGGGATATTATGTGAAGAGAGTCATGTTTGATGGAGTTTCCGGGGTAGATATTTGCCCTTTATCAACACTACAAGGAATGGGAATCGGCACTGAGAGAATCAGGCCGAATAACGTCTGTGTCCGTGCCTTCGATGGAATCAAAAGGGAAACCATTGGTGAAATAGACATAGTCATGACAATCGGCCTTGTGGACTTTACAGTAACCTTCCAAATCTTAGATATGGAAACCTCATACAATTTCTTGCTAGGAAGGCCATGGATCCACGCTGTCGGCGCAGTGCCATCTACCCTCCACCCAATGGTCAAGTTTGAACATAAAAATCAGGAAATAGTGGTCCATGGGGAGGACGAGCAATCAATCTACAGAGACCCATCGGTCCCCTGTCTTGAAGCCAGAGAAGGGAGTGAGCATATTGTCTATCAGGCGTTTGAAATTGTGCTTGCACCGCACGAAGAAGGCACTCCATGCCCGCAACCTTGCCTATCCAATGCGTCAATCATGGTCGCTACCGACATGATTAGACATGGATACAAACCCGGAAAGGGGCTTGGGGCAGCCCTACAGGGTATCACTGAACCAATCTCTCTACATGTTGCTGAACAATTCTTCGGCATAGGTTTCCAAGCCACAGAAGCCGATGTGGAATGGGCCAACGCTCGAAAGAAAGATGGTTGGGACTTGCCTCAGCCAGTTCCCCACATTAATGAAACTTTCATCGAACCACAATATATCGAAGAAGAGGAAGAGGCATTTACGGCCGAAGAAATTGAAGGAATCTGCGAGGCCATGAAGCAGATGTTGTATGAAACTAACATGGTTCAGTTGGGAGAAGGCTCAAGCACCGCTGAGGTGCAATACATGGGCCCAAATTCCAAGTTGCAGAACTGGAGGGCTACTCCATTCCCCGTCAGGCGGGAGTCCCGGTAGTTCAGTTTTGCCATCTTTCCTGCACTATGAGTTATTTCAGGGTGTAACTCAAGTTTCTTTAATTTATTGCCTTTTGAATTCCGATGTAAACCCTCCTATGTTTAAATTCAATGAAATAAAATCAAAATTTCATCATCTATTATTCTTTCTGATTTTTGCTTATTTTTCTCATTTTCAGTCCTAATAATGCGGCCTTAAATAACATGACATGCTTGCGGACTTCATGCTATGATATTAATACGCTGTCTAACCTCGAAATAATGAATCAAGAACCGGAATATGATGAAGAAGAGGCTTTTAGGGAAATAAACCGAGAATTAGAACAATTTGAGAATAAGCCTAAGCCAAACTTAAACGAAACAGAACCCGTCAACTTGGGTAATTCAAAAGAGGTTCGAGAAACCATGATAAGCGTCCACACTGATGAAAGAACTAGGGACGCTTTGATTCAACTTCTATTTGAATTCAAAGACGTGTTTGCTTGGTCCTATGACAAAATGCCCGAACTAAGTGTGGACTTGGTGGTACACAAATTGCCGACCTATCCCGGTTATCCACACGTCCAACAAAAGCAAAGGAAATTTAAAACAGACATGAGTGACAAAATCAAAGAAGATGTCACTAAACAATTAAAAGCAGGAGTGATCCGACTGGTCCAATACACCACCTGGCTGGACAATGTGGTTCCAGTACCTAAAAAGGACGGAAAGGTCAGGGTATGTGTCGACTATCGAGATTTGAATAAAGCGAGCCCTAAAGATAACTTTCCACTACCAAACGAGCTACGAAGCCAAGTATACGCTGTTGGAAAGAACTTGTTGCGCTCTAACTTGGGTCGCTCAGAAGCTTCGGCATTATTTGTTCGCTTATACCACCTACCTCATCACTAGGTTGGATCCATTGAAGTACAAATTCCAAAAGCCAATGCCAACCGGGAGATTAGCAAAGTGGCAGATTTTTCTCACTGAATTCGACATAGTCTATGTCACTCACACGGCAATGAAAGCCCAGGCCTTGGCAGATCACTTGGCAGAAAATCCTGTCGATGACAACTACCAGCCTCTAAGTACTTACTTCCCAGACGAGGAGGTAAATTCAGTCGAGATAACTTCTGAAGACGCCAGCACTTGGAAAATGTTCTTTGACGGAGCTGTAAATGCAAAAGGTGTTGGGATTGGGGAAATCTTAATTTCACCCACGGGACAGCACTATCCCGCCACGACCCGCCTTCGGTTCTTCTGTACAAACAATACTGTCGAATATGAAGCTTGTTTAATGGGTATGAACATGGCCATTGACATGGATGGAGGAGTTATTGGTCATGGGGGATTCAGATTTGATCATCAAGCAGGCTCAAGGAGAGTGGGAAACTCGAGATGTTAAGCTCCTTCCATACAGACAACATGTGGAAGATCTTAGCAAACGATTCAAAGTTGTCGAGTTTAGATACATTCCTCGATGCCACAACGAGTTAGCCGATGCGCTGGCTACCCTAGCTGCAATGCTTCCATATCCGGGTAATGTTCACATTGACCCGTAGGAAATTCAAATCAAGGAAAGGCATGGTTATTTCAACACGGTCGAAGTAGAGCTTGATATCCAACCATGGTATCACGATATCAAAAGATTCTTGAAAACAAAAGAATATCCAGAGTAGGACAATGGGGACCAAAAGAGTACCATCCGGAGACTCGCCAGCAGTTTCTTCCTAAGTGGGGAAGTATTGTATAAAAGGTCTCCTGATCTGAATCTATTAAGATGTATAGACGCCAAAGAAGCCGAAAAGATTATGAACGAGGTGCATTCAGGAGTATGCGGTCCCCACATGAATGGTTACGTCCTCGCAAAGAAAATATTGCGAGCCGGGTATTATTGGATGACCATGGAGAAAGATTGTTTTAGCTTTGTCCGGAAATGCCATAAGTGTCAAATACACGGCGATTTGATTCATGCACCACCATCAGAATTGCATCCTATGTCAGCACCCTGGCCGTTTGTCGCCTGGGGAATGGATATCATCGGGCCGATCGAGCCAAGGGCCTCAAACGGGCACAAATTTATTTTGGTCGCTATCGACTATTTCACAAAATGGGTCGAGGCAGTCACATTCAAAGCTGTCACCAAAAAGGCAGTGGTGGATTTCGTGCACTCTAATATCATCTGTCGTTTTGGTATCCCAAATGCTATCATTACCTACAATGCCGCGAATCTAAAGAATAACTTGATGAGGGAGGTATGTGAACAGTTCCAAATCACACATCGCAACTCCACCCCTTACCGGCCCAAAGCCAATGGCGCCGTTGAAGCAGCAAACAAAAATATTAAGAAAATCCTCAGGAAAATGATTCAAACTTCCAGGCAATGGAACGAGAAATTGCCTTTCGCATTACTGGGATATCGCATGACCATGCGCACGTCGGTTGGAGCTACTCCTTACCTATTGGTTTATGGTACTGAAACCGTAATACCCGCAGAAGTTGAAATTCCCTCCCTTCGGACTATTGTCGAAGCAGAAATTGAGGATGATGAATGGGTCAAAACCCGATTGGAGCAATTAACTCTGATTGACGAGAAAAGGATGGCCGCAGTTTGCCACGAGCAGTTGTACCAACAAAGAATGGTCCGCGCCTACAACAAGAAAGTACGACCTAGGAACTTTGAAGTAGGGCAACTTGTTTTAAGACGTATTCTCCCACACCACGAAGAGGCGAAAGGAAAATTCGCCCCGAATTGGAAAGGTCCATACATCATAAGGAAATTTCTTCCAAAAGGAGCATTGTACTTGGGAGACATCGAAGGAAATGACCCCGAAACGGCTGTCAATGCAGATGCAGTCAAAAGGTATTATGTTTGACCTTTTTCCGTGATGACGATACTGATGATCGAAATGACGAAGGCTTTTCATTCATGTTACCCCAAACACTATCATTTTTGTAAACCCTTTGAGCCGGTTACTCTTCCTTGACTATCCTCCTTAGAATTTGAAGAAGAAAGAAAAAAAATCAAAAGAAAAAAAAAAGAGAAAGGAAAAATCAAAAGAAAAAAAAATCAATCAAACCAAAACAAAAAAAAACAAAATGTTTCCCTGAACTACGTCTGACTTGATTCTGAAAGGATACGTAGGCATCCTCTCCCTGGGGTTCAGTCACACCAAAATAAAAATCCACATTTCCCCAAGAGTTTAAGCTGGGGCAAGTGTTGAGATTCGGCAATGATTCGCTTTAGAGTTCCAAGGTTGTAATTCAATACAAATTCTTTTACCCCAAATTCTATTCAAGTCCTTCCGATCGATCGGCAAAGAAAATCCAGAATGGGAAGATACATCTATCTGGACCTCATACAAGCAATGAGAAAAATTAAAATGAGAGAGTCTTATCGGTGAAAACCCACACGGGCACCATAAGGCGACAGTGAGTAGGGAAATTAAAGATGAGAGAGTCTCGTTAGTGAAAACTCGCAAAGAGCACTACAGGGCGATGGCGAGAAGATAAATGAGAGAGGTTAGCTGGTGAAAACCCAAAAAGGGCACTACTAATCGAAAAGAGGATGTTTGGTCACTAATATCGACATGGTCCGGGGAAAGGTTTCTCAACCTCGAGTCAAAAGTCGTGACGAATTTCTGAGAGTCAGATGGTTTATATAGATCAAGCATCCAGTCCAAGACGCATGTCATGTTTATTGAAAGTCGCGCACACTCCAGAAAAGTCCTTCTTCTCTTCCCCGAAAGGGATATTTCTTGTCAAAATTCATTGTCTCCATTTCTTTGTTATTCTTCTTTCAATCCCTTTCAGTCTGACTCTGTTTCTAAAACAAGGTAAGTAAAGGATGGCCAAATGGATTTACAGGGTTCTCGTTTGACGCAAACCAACATGCCAAAGGCACCAAGCCTCATTAGGGGCATCGAGTCGATCCCGACTGGCCGCAGCGGCCGATGCTTTAAACACAAAACTCTCGAAAGGAGAAAATCAAATTGGAATTCCTACAAAGGAAATCGAAGTAAAAGGTTGAGTCCCACATGGTTAACTCTTGGGAAAAGTATGAAAAGCCAAAAATGCTCCAAATGCTTGAAAGTTAAACTTGGAGGAAAAAACCAGAAATGAAGGCTGATTGAGGCAAAATAAAGTTGGAAAAGGTTAAATCCCACGCGACTAACCATTGCAGCGGAATTTGAGGGGCCAAAACTCCCCCTGAGACTCTGGGAATCCAAAATAAAGGCAAGTGAAAGGCCTACAAAGGCGATACAAAATGTTGGGTCCCAAGGTCCCGGGGATTAGAGATGAAACCCAATCCCCAGCAAACAAGCAAGCAAGTGGTTGAGATCTTCGTCACAAGAACTGAGATCAAGCTGTCGAAAATCAAGGCCGCAAAGCCAACCACCGTTTCAAACTAACAAATTGTTCTTTGTTTGAAGGAAACAGGTGTCACCCAAAATAACCTTGCAAAATGCAAGTGTAACCAAAAGAAAAGGCGCAAGATCTAGAAGCAGTTCTGCAGCAACAACTCCAAAAAGGGGAGTTTTCTCCAAAATTCTTTCCCGCATTCACTCAAAATCAAATGAAAAGAAATGAAAAGAAGAAAATGATGTTGAAAAAAATTCAAACCTAAAGTAGTATAGGGCCTCCAATCCCTAGCTACACCTTTTCCAACATAGGATATTCCATTCCTTAGTTGATGCCAACATAGGGTCTCCACTCCCTAGTTGATGCCGGCATAACCCGATGATTTGTTCCAACATAGAGTCCCACTCCCTAGCAGACACCGGCATAACTGGTGATTTTTCTGACAACAGCATAACCTGTTGATCATCTCCTGATACTAGCATAACCGAGTAATCTCTTTGCCTAGGCAACATCATAACCTGTTGACCTTTCCATACACCGGCATAACCTGGTGATCTTTCTGACAACAGCATAACATGTTGATCATCTCCTGATACTGGCATAACCCGGTAATCTCTTTGCCCCCAGGCAACAGCATAACCTGTTGACCTTTCCATACACCGGCATAACCTGGTGATCTTTCTGACAACAGCATAACCTGTTGGTCATCTCCTAACACTGGCATAACCCAGTGATCTCATTTTCCCCTAGGCAGCAGCATAACCTGTTGACCCTTCCATACACCGGCATGACCTGGTGATCTTTCTGACAACAGCATAACATGTTGATCATCTCCTGATACTGGCATAACCCAGTAATCTCTTTGCCCCCAGGGAGCAGCATAACCTGTTGACCTTTCCAGACACCGGCATAACTTGGTGATCTTTCTGACAACAGCATAACCTGTTGATCATCTCCTGATACTGGCATAACCCAGTAATCTCTTTCCCCAAGCAACAGTATAACCTGTTGACCTTTCCAGACACCGACATAACCTGGTGATCTTTTCATGACAACAACATAACCTGTTGATCATTTCCTGACACTGGCATAACCCAGTGATCTCTTTTTCCCAAGCAACAACATAACCTGTTGACCTTTCCAGACGCCAGCATAACCTGGTGATCTCTTTCTTGACAACGGCATAACCCGTTGATCCTCTCCTAGACACCGGCATAACCAGGTGGTCTTTTCTTGACGACGGCATAACATGTCGATCTTTGCCAATATAGGGTCTTCAATCCCTAGTTGATTTTACTTTTAGACATAGGGTATCCACTCCTTAGTCTACAGTAACCCCGGGTGCACTGTTCCCGGCTTTTCATCGCTTTCAATAATAAAGTAGCATAGATTTCCTTACAATAACTCGCAAAATTTTCCTAGTGAAAACTGGGGCAGAAATTTCGTTAGTTTGCTTTTTGATTTTGTGCAGATTGCATTTTTAGGACAATGGATTCGAGACGACCAAAAGAAGACGTCTCAATTCAGAATAAAGAAAAGAAGAAAAGAGAAGACCAAACCCAAGGTGTAGAAGTGGAAATGATGTAGGCTGCTCAAGACAGATCGAAGTCACAAGCTATGCATGCCCTTTCTTGATCCGAAATGCTGGAGAATATTGAACCAGCGCCTACCACTAACAAGCATCAAGGTCCAGATCAAGCCTATATAAAAGCAGCAAAGATTCAAGATCAGGCTCCAGCAGACTAATAGATAGGACTCTTGTAACTCATAATTGATAGGTTTAGATTAGTCTTTTCCAATTTTTTCTACTTTGGTGTAATAAGGAGATCAGCAGCAATAACAGCAGCAACCGCAGTGAACGGTTACTCGGTAGTCCCAGCTACCAAAACTTCCAGAACTACACTGACCTGATTCCTTTATAGCCAAGGATATGTAGGCAACCTCTGAAGCAAGGTTCGGTCAAATCTTTCAAAATCGCTTCACAACAGAACACGTGAATGGGTGAAGTCATTTATGGTTGCTCACTTTGTCTTTGCCCGGAAACTCTTCGTGTTTCCGAACAAAGAGGGGCAGCTGTGAGCACGTGATTTTCACCTACTATATGATCCTACAAAAATTCAATAATTTAATTAGTTTTATGATTTTTATTTAATTTAGGTTCTATTGGTGAATTAATTTTACATTTATAACCATAATTTGGCTTTTAATGTTTAGAAATAATTTAAGGTTGCATAACCTCAATCATTTGAAAAATTACAAATTTATTCTTCAAAATTGCCAGCGTCATAATTTCACCTTTTAATCCACCATCACTCAATTTTCCCTTTAAATAAGATAAAAATGAGAATTAGAGTTAATTAGCATATTATTTGTAACTAATTGAAGTAAATAACAACAAAAATGTCGATTATTGGATACAATGTAGTTTTACTAATTAATTACTTAATTAAATCGTTTTCCTCAAACAAAATTGTGAAATTTATTCTTTAAATGATATAAGTGTTAAATTAAATGGTGTCACTTTTAATCAATTCAAAAATTAGTTTATAACAAGACAAATAATAATAATAATAATAATAATAATAATAATAATAATAATCAAAATTAGTTGTTACATTTTTAATTTTAATTAGAATTAGTATTAATTAAACTAAGTAATGTTAATTAAGCCTAAGATATTAAAATCGGACCTGGGCTAATGTGCCCAGGCCAAAAAACGAGTCTCTACACAACCCATACGCCCCGACCCAATTAATTAATACCCGGCCTGCCCCAGTCCCCAAACCCCAAACGACCCCGTTTTGATCATAACAAATTCTAGTCGTTGATCTCGTTTGATATAACGGCTGGGAACTCCCCACCCCCTAGGTATATAATTGTTCCTAATACCCCCCCCCTTTCCCCTCCGTCTCTCACCTCTCTCTAGAGACCCACCGTCCCTGTCGTCTCCCACCGTCCCACCGCCCTAACTCCGCCGGCCGGAAATCGCCTCCGGTGGCGGAGCTTCTCCAATCCACCCCGAATTTGTACCAGAGAACCCTCTCAGCCCCCTCAACCTCGTCCCACCATTTATTTCCCAAGATGAACCACCAATTTTGAGTAATTTCAAATCTGAAAACTCGAAACCCTAGTGTTCTTCTACAAGTTGACTCGAAGACCTCTAATTACTCAAACCTACATGAGTCAATAGCTCTTGACGAGAGCTATTGATTCATGTGGGTTTGGACCATTTTCAAGCCCGGCGGAATCCGATCAAAAGTTCGGCAAGTCGCCAGAGTTCACCCAAAGCCTCAGACGGGTATTCCCTCTCTCCTCTCTATGTGTTTCTTATATCTTTTGATTAATAGCAGGAGTAGGCCGTAGTTTAATCGTTGTCTTCTTCTCATTGTATCACTGTTTTTTTCATTTTTTGTTTTTTCTTTCATTATCTTCTTTTACCTGTTCACGCTTGATTAGTTCGAAACTATATTTTTTGATAAACATGTTCCTAACTTAGACTGTGTTCACTATTTCATGTGTGTTTTTTGTTCCTTGATCCGTCTTAATTGATCATGTTCTATTGCATGTGTTTGGAGTTAACTAAACCATTTTTGGGGAGCTAGGTAATTTAGATAGGTTTCAATGTTAGCTTGAGCTTTAAATCCGTTTCATGGTAGTCATGTATTATCCATGGCCAGAGTCCTTGTCACGAACTGTTTTCCTATAAATTGGTTTGGTTGTTAATTCGACTGATTGAGCAATTTAGGTTGATATGCATATAGGATGATTAGAACTCTTTGATGATTAGCCTCCTAACCTATTGTCTCATTAGTAAAATTTGATTCTAATGAGTTAACTACCCCAACCCCAATTGTGTACATGTTAGGTGTGTTTAAAATAGTGATTGATTAAGTTAAGGTTTTATTTGGTTAGCTGCTGATTCTAATCTCAACCTTAGTTATTCACCTAAAGTAGATTAGTCAAGTAATTATAAATTGATTAGGAGTTGATTATACTTAATACTTAAAACAAATTAGTTGGTTTGCGACTTCACTTAAAATCAAAGTTATTCACTCAGTTAAGTTAGTTAACTATAATTGCTAGATAAGCACTTTTGAAATTATTTAAACCAATTAATTCAATTAACTACTATTTTTTAATTCAAATGATTTGTCAATTCGAGTAAACTAATTAGGCAATAAGGAATTAGTCACACTTAATTAGTAGACCTAATCAAAAGGTAAAATAATTAAGCTAACAACTTTGTTGACCTAAGTCTTAGATAACTAGTTAAGACCAATTAACTAAGTCTAAGAACAAATGATTCACTTAGTCGCACATTTAAATAATTCCAACTTTTTCAACCTAGGAGTTAACTTAGGTAGCCTCTTAAGTAATTAACTGAAAATCTGTCCAAGGTAATTATTTTAGGATTAATTAACTAAAATAAATTAGTTAACTTGCGCTTAATAATTACTTAAGTTTCTGATTTTAGGTAATCAAGTTGAATTAACTTAACTAAATCAGCTAACTTAATTTAAGGAGTTGAATTGATTGACCTACTTTAATTAATCAACTTAAACACACCTACAGGTCGTGATTGCGTCTAACGTTGAACCGGCTAGACAAGCCAACGTGTACAGTTAAACTAACTTGATAACACAGAACTAACAAAATTAACTAGAATCAGTTTATAATTTTTCTTAACAACGAAATAGATAAATTTCAAAGCTAAGAGAAGAGAACGAAATCCAATACATTGCATAAGCCCCAAAACCGGGAGTCACAAACTCACGAACTTTCTATAGGAGTGCTAAATACAAAGTCTGAAAGAAAAGTACATAATCCGTCTCAAAAATACTAGAAGAAATACAAGACAGAGTAAGGAGCTAGTGATAGAAGAGACGCCAAGGCCCACGAACGTCAGCGGTCTACCTTGAAATCTCTGAGGTGGACTGAAGGATACTCCCTCAACGATGTCCACCGGGTCCGGCCGCGGGATCTGCACAACATTAAGAAGTGCAATGTAGCATCAGTACAACCGACCCCATGTACTGAGTAAGTGCCGAGCCTAACCTCGGTCGAAGTAGTGACGAGGCTAGATTTGACAACCACCGATAACCTGTCCTATTCTACAACACATAGCATGGAAAAGAATAAGAAATAGCAGATAAGCATGGGGTACGGGAGTAGATAATGGGATAACAGGTGAGATAAAACAGTCAATTAAGCATATAGAGGCAACCAAGAAAGGCAATTTAACAAAGATGCTAATTAAACCAGTATAAATGACAGAAATGCACATAACGGAGCGTCACCCTTCGTGCTTTTACTATTTTCCTCACAATGCGATGTACAATATAAAATGATACGAATCATGGCACGCATCACCCTTCGTGCTTTTACTCTCTTCCTCACTAAGCAATATATGATGTAATCAATATAAATCATGGCACGGCATCACCCTTTGTGCTTTTACTCTCTTCCTCACTATGCAATATATGATGTAATCAATGTAAATCATGGCACGAC
>ML291945.1:0-20100 GCA_005239495.1 Nicotiana undulata
CCCCCCCCCCCCCATATGGATGCTGGACACAAGAGGACAATTTACTGTCAAAACAGCTTGGGATTATTTTAGAAGAAGGGATCACAGGAGATTGGCATATGAGAAGATATGGGTGAAAGGACTACCATTAAAAATTTCCTTCTTCATGTGGAAGTTGTGGAAAGCAAAATTGCCTCTAGATGATTTCATGAGAAGGCTAGGATATTTCATGCCTTCTAGGTATTGGTGTTGTGCAGAACCAAAGGAGGAAACCCTGACTCATTTGTTCTACACATCCAGAGCAGCATCAACAGTGTGGAATTTTTTCCTAGCTAGGGCAGGTATTAGAATGGAGGGTCTATCACTACATCAGGCTATCACTTGTTGTTGGACTGCTCAGGTATTGCCAAGGATCAAACCTATCATGCAAGCCTTGCCAACATGCATTATAAGGGAGCTATGGAAGAGGAGGAATAGTTGGAAACATGGAGAGGCTGTTTCTGTCAACAGAGTTATCTACCAAGTCTAATCAACAATCCAAGCTTTGGTTCAAATTAGAAAACCTGGCCTAAGAGTACCTCACAGATGGCAAGACATTCTAAGTATGTTGCAAAACTTCACTCCAAAGCTGAAATATGAGAAGGTAATGTGGGAATTTCCTCAGGAGGGGTGGATAAAGGTAAACACTGATGGGGCTAGTAGAGGGAATCCAGGAAGAAGCTCTATTGGAGTCTGTCTGAGAGATTATGATGATAAAAAATATAGTGGAGGGAACCTGGAAGCCACCATGGAGCATAATTGATCAATTGGAGGAGATTTGGAGACTGAAAGAATGATGTACACTTAGAGTGACACACATTTTCAGAGAAGGAAATAGACTGGCAGACCACTTGGCAAACTATGCAATGGATAATGGTGATATAAAGTGCCATGGTTTCTGGGATCTAGACTTAATGGGTAGGAAAATTATCATTGATGACAAGTTGCAATGTCCACACCTGAGAGTAAGAGTAGAAAATAGATGACAGGAAAAGGAAGGAGATATAGTTGGAGCAGGAATAGAAACAAATACCTAAACAACCATGCTCAAATCTATAAAGAAGAGAGCATGGTTAACAGATTATATACTAACAAAGTTTGCTTTTTTGCAGGTGCAACAACTGTTCTGATTTACTGTCTCCTAATGGCCTTTTCTTTGGTGGTATCAATGTTCTACATTAAATCCAAAGAAAGGATAATAGGGACATAAAACAAATCAGCAGCATGGAGGATATGGAACACTGGATTAGGTAGAAAGAAAAGGCCCAGAAAGTTTAATCGAATTGGGCTACTAGGTTGGAAGAGGGTGAGATGGGTAACTACACTACATACAGATACATGTTATAAATGGAACCAAAAGGAAAGGAAACAAGAGGAAACAAGGAGGGGGAGGAGAGAAAGGGTTAGAATGCAGAGACAATATAGCCAACTTAGGAGAAACAACACATGGAACTGGAGAGCATTACAGATGCTTAAACTGAACAACAAAATGAGGGGTAATTAGGCAGGTGCACAGGAAGTAACAAAACAGGAGAAACTACACTCAATAACAAGGAGATGAAGGGGGACAGAGAAGAGGGGTCAATACTGGAAGGGGAAAGGAGACATAAAAGTACCAAACTAAAATATGACCTTCATGTACAAATCAATATTGAGGAGTACATGAAGGTCCTAGTTTATACTAACTTTGGCTTCTCTTTTACAGCTTTTAAATCAGAAATATTAAGCTGTCTCCAATTACGACCCCTAAAGGTGCTGAATCAGTACATAGGGGGAGACAAAGGGACATGCATAAGGAAGGAGAGCACAAATAGGAATCAAACAGCATACTACAATCAAGTGAAAAGGAAATTGGGAGGAAAACATACAATTGACTCAAACAACACAGAGCAGACAAATGGAAACGACAGGGCAAAAGAAACCATACCTGATCCTTGGCCTTTAAGGGTAACACAGAGATTAGGAGACTCTACATAAGCTAAATTGACCTCCAAATGCACGAACAAGAGGATTTTCCCTCAAAATCATGAAAGTACAGAAACAAAAGCAGTGAGGAAATGGAAATTGCCAGGATACAACAGAAAACTAACAAATGACCACAGATTGAGTTACTTACCAGCTCATCGGCGTAGATCTGGAACAGTCGAAGCCGTGCGAGCTCGAGGGCTTCGAGACACTGTCAGCGCCATTGAAGAGCAGCAAAGCAAGATAATGAAACATTTTTGCTCAACAGGGCTGGAATCGAACTGGATTAGCAAGGACATGAGAGTGATTCCTCTCAAAAAATAGGAATGTGCAAAGTACAAATCAACTAGGAAATGGAATAAGCTAAAACAAGACATAAATGAAAGAGACAAGATCATAGTTGAGAACTCACCAGCTCGTCAGAGTACAGTAGGGACTGTCGCAGCCACTAAATTGCAGCAAGAAAGGAAGAAGAAGAAGTTAGGGCAAAGGAAAGAGGAAATGGGAAAGAGCGTCTGGAAATTTCGGACAAGGCAAATGAATAAGACATTGGGTTATTACCGTTATACAGGCTCATTAACTTTGGGCTGCTTTGGTAACGGGCCCAGGCAGGGCATCACAGGAAAAACTAAAATGGGTCAGTCACGAAATTGGGCTACAATTGCAACAGGCATGGGAACAAAAGTGGCTATCAGGTGTAATGCAAATAATGGAGTGGGCCTTAATACTTTGGGCTTCATTACTCCTAACTAGGCTATTGTTAGATCAATTTATTTGAGTTAGTATCTCATATAGTTATATTAATATTGGGCCTCATATATCCAATTTTAATATACTTTATGAGTTTCATTTTCTAGATTCCTACTTAGTATAGGAAAACATACATTATGTGTTATTGTTGATTTATTATAAATAAAACAACTACTAGGTACTCAACCTAGTAGTTAAATTTAATTTTAAAAAAAGAAATCACCCTGCCCTCTGTTGATACCCAATTTTTCCACAAATTATTTTTAAACTTGTATATAAGTTTTCAAAATCACTCTTTGTAATAATGAGTATTTTTCCTAATTTTTCCATATTTTTATCTAAATTATTTCCCTATTTATTTAATATTGTATATTTTTATAATTCATAAATTGTGCTCTAAGATAATTTCAAAATTGTTTCTTAGCTCAGTATGTTATTTATAATCATTTTTTATCTATTAAAATCCAATTATTTCACGAATTAGTCAAATGGGTCTTATTTAATTTCAATTACAATACTTTTGCAATTATAGCCCAATTGAACATTGTGTATCATTTTAATTCAAAACTTATGCATTTTTTACACTTAATATTATTTAATTACTGTAATTTCATCTATTTAAACTCAATTTCATTTTTTGTATAATTATTGGTTGTTTATTTAATTACTTATCTATTTTTTGGGGTATTTATTAATTAGCCACATTTCATTTACATTCTAGCCAGATTTTAAATCCCAACCCACCTAATTAACTAACCCAATTCCTACCTAGCCCAAAGCCCATTAAATACCAGGCCCACCTAGGATTCAATCTCGACTGTTGATCAAATTTGATCAACGGTCCAGATGTAACCTTCCTAATTTAACTCTAACCTAACCCCTCCCCTCCATTTCATTTTCCTTCGAGACGGTTCCTCTCTCTATCTCTCCCTATGACTCTCCAGAAGTCTCCTTGACTTCGTCTTCGCCGATGGTCTCTAGTCGTCTTCTCCGGTGGATTTTCACCGGAGACTTAAATCTCCATCACCTCCAGGCCATCTACATGCCTCTCACCTGCTCAGTGATACCCTGAGTCCTTCAGACGAGCCTGGAGCGGTCCACTCACCTCCTTTGAGCCTCTTGCCATTTTCCGGCCTTTCCCCGGCCGTTTGAGTAAGTGTTACAGTCTCTCCTGCCTAAATCTATGCCATCTCTGAGGTTCGCCCTCTTTTCTGCGTTCCACGAAACCCTAATCTTCTGTATCTTTGTTTTCTTCTATGATCCGTTTACATTTTTACAATATTATGAAGTTTCTCTAGGGTTTTCTCCGGAAAATATTGTTTTTAAAAATTTAAAAGCTAGGGTTTCTATACCGTGTTCTCAAAGCAGTATTTCCTCTTGATTTTAGTCATCTATGTTATGTTTAAGCGAGTATCTCATGATTTCTTGTTGTTTGAACTATTATTGCTGAAACCCTAGTGTTCTAGGTTGATCCTTATTATTTGACTATGTGTACTCGCGTGTTTCTATATGACTTTCGCTTGATTCATTATTATGACCTCTTCTTGTTGATTTCTATGAGTATATCTTTGTGTCTATCAATGACTGCCATTTAAATGTTTGAAAATGTGATGACCCAAAAAGGGGTCATCTTATGTAAATCTAATCGTGGCTGTGTTGCGAGGCCCCAAAATCCTCCGTTAATCTCATCTCAATGTGTGTGCGCAACCCGGACACGTAGCCGGGAAGCCTTTATGTGAAAACTTGATTAAAAGTTGAATTTATGGTAATAAATTGAATAAAGTTGACTTTGGTTAATATTATTGGTAAATGGACCCGGATTCGTGATCCGACAGTCCCGGAAGGTCCGTATGAAAATATGGGACTTGGGCGTATGCCCGGAATCGAATTCCAAGGACCCAAGTCCGAGAAATGAATTTTTAAAGAAAATTGTTTTACGAAAATATCAAAGGCTTATGAAAATGAACCTTGATGTGAAACTTGTGCTGCCAGGGCCCATATTATAGTTTCGAAGCCCGGAACAGGTTCAATATGTGTTATTTGAATTATCTATGAAATTTGGTAAGAAACGGACTTGATTTGACGAGTTTCGGATCAAATGGGAAAATTAAAGTTAATGATGTTTTGAGGATTTTCATGGAATTTGAAATTTGGCTTGAGATGTGATTTTATGTTACCGAGGTCCGAATGAAATTTCGAGACCGGGAATAGTTCCATTATGCCATTTATGACTTTTCTGCAAAATTTGAAGCCATTCCGAGTAGCATAGGCCCGTTTGGCGCAATGAAGTGAATTCTAGAATTCTTAAGTTCTTAAGTTGATTCAATTTCGTTTTTGGGGTTGAATTTTGAGTTTCGTTGTTGTTTTCCATATTCTGGAAGTTCGAGCGAGTCCGTATCATAAATACAGACTTGTTGGTATATTTGGACGGGGGCTCGGGTGGGCCCAGGTGCCTCCCGGACACCACACAAGGCTAAAAACCAGCTAAAACAACTGGTGGTGCAGCTGGTGCTGGTGTGACCGCAGGTGCCGTTGCCCAACCCCCTTGCCCAATGTCCGCAGGTGCGGAAGTCGTTGTAGACAACAGAGTATAAGTGTTAATTTCGGGTTCTTTTTCATTTTTCACTTTCAAACTCCATTTAAAAGCTTAGGAGCTTGAGAAAAACCTGCCCACAACCAGTTCCAGTAAGAGGTAAGTAAAACCCCATAATTTTCTAGCTTTAACATTAATTCCTAGTTAAATTCCCTAATAAATTATCTAAAAATCATAGAATAGGTAGTAATTTTAGGGTTCTTAAGGATTTTGTGATTTTCCATTTTAGGCCATGAATTCAAGTAGAAATCACACATTAATGATCCTTAGGCTATGGGTGAGTGATCCCTTCGAGAAATTTCGGAATTTGATCATGCGCGACCGGGGTTGGAATATGGGAATTCTTCAAGAATAGCGATTTTAGTAAATAACTAAGATAATTTCCCACATTATGCATGCATTGATATTATTTTACACCTTTTTGGCTGGTTGCGAGTCCTCGGGTGTAGAGTTCGGAGTTTCGGGCGCAATTGTTGTCCGAGGGGTAGATTGGACACGAGGTGAGTCTCCTTTCTAACCTTGTAAGAGGGAATTGTCCCCATTGGTGATGTATATGCTATGTGTAAATATTTTGGGGGCTACGTACGCGCCAAGTGACGAGATTACGTACGTAGCAGCTATTATTGTTATGTCCGGGTAATTAGGCCCATATCATGCCTTGTATGCTTTCTCGTAATGCCTTATATGCTTCTTCTCGTAATGCCTGATATGTTTTCCTTGTAATGCCTTATATGATTTATTGTGACGCCATATGTACTATGGGATTATGTTTTGCATAGTATTGTTCCTCTAAGGCTTTATGGAAAATTGTTGAATGGAAAGGAAGAAATTGAAATGAATATGGGATCGGGCCGTAGGCCACGGTGAGTGTAGAAGGTACCTTATGGGAGCGGGCGGTACGCCACGGATGATCTAAGAATTTGTTATTATTGTTTCGTTCGGTGGTCTTACTCTTGAAAGTGCTTTATTATTTAGTTCAACAATTGTTTGGATTTCTGCTCTTGATATATATACTTGTTGCTCATCTCACTGACATGCCTACTGTATTTTATTATATTCTATCATATGTTATTACTGTTGGACCTTAGTGAGTATCAAGTCGACCTCTCGTCACTACTTCTTCGAGTTTAGGCGGGATACTCACTGGGTACATATTTATTTAATATGTACTCATGCTGCACTTTCTTTTATTTTCTGTACTTGACGGTACAGGTCCGGAGGCTGGTACGTCTGATCATCAGACCGGTGCTAGATATTGATAGCATGGTCATACTTCACGGTGAGCCGCATTCCCGGTGACTTCCTAGCAGCACCCTGAAGTTGTTTTGTTATATTCTCTATCCATTTCATTCATACTGAGACTCTGTATATATTGTAGTCATTGTATATTCTGTAGTTGCCCGTGACACTCGTGCCACTAGTTCTAGGCACACACGTAGTGAATATTTTGGGTTGTTGGCTGTACATATGTTATGCGACGTGCCTATTGGTTGATTTTCCGTACTTGTATTGTTATTTCACATCACCCGCCATTATTATATTTATATCTGTTTAAAAATTTGGTTAAAAGACGAAATTTGCTCAACTGGGAATGGTAACACTTAGTGTAATTCGTGTTGGCTTGCCTAACCCCGTCGTTGGGTGCCATCATGACTTGGATTAGGATTCTGCGTCATGACAACGTGGTATCTGAGCCTTAGGTTCACATAAGTCTCACGAGTCACGGGCAGGCCCAGTAGAGTCTTGCGGATCGGTACAGAGACATCTGTACTTATCTTTAGGAGGCTATGGGGTGTTAGGAAACTTCCCTTTATTCATATCCTATCGTGCATTCTATGATGTACTCAAACTTATTCTTCTATTCTCTCACAGATGGTGAGGACGCGTGCATCCGATATTCCTGGTCCGGGAGAGACCGCTGCCCCGGCTGCCCAAGGTCGGGGTAGAGGCAGGGGTAGAGCACCTGCTCGAGGTAGGGGACGCGTCGTCCTAGAGCTACACTAGCGGCCCCACCAGAGGACCCTATTATGGAGGAGCAGGATGAGGTGCCTCTAGTAGCACCTGCTCTAAAGGATTTCATGACGAGGACAGGCTTCCAGGAGGTCAGGGGCCGTATGCTAAGATTCATGGACACTATGTCCCAGGCTGGTTTATTTCCAGCCGACCCTGCTATTTCTCTGGCGGGAGGGGGAGTCCAGACCCCTACCGCTCAGGCCACAGGTCAGGCAGCAGCAGCACGTCATACCCCGGGCACACCGCCCGTGGGAGGGGTTCAGCTCGTAGTAGCAGCCCCAGGGCCCAGGCAGTTGCAGAAGGTGACCAACAGAAGATGTTGAATAGATGGACCCAACTTCTCCCTCCAACCTTCGGGGGTGAGCGGGGAGAGGATGCTCAAGATTTTATTGATAGGTGTAGGGACAGACTGCACAACATGAGGATTTTGGAGTCCCATGGAGTGGATTTCACCACATTTCAGTTAGAGGGCAGAGCTCGCAGGTGGTGGCAGTCATATATTCTCAGCAGGCCAGTAGAGTCTCCTCCTGTCACTTGGGATCAGTTCGTTCAGCTATTTCTAGACAGATACATTCCACCTTCTGAGAGGGAGGAGCTACAGGGTCAGCAGGACAAGAGGGCAAGGTTCACAAGTGACTTTAGGAGTGCTCCGGCTAGGGGCAGAGGTCAGTTCGGAGGCGGCCAATTAAGTAGGCCTTCATATTCAGCACCTCCACTACCTCCCAGGGGTATTTCAGCGAGGCCTCAGTTTAGTGCCATGTCAGAGCGCTCTTACCATCCACCAGCCACCCAGGGTGCACCTAGAAGTTATTCCAGTCATCAGAGATCCTCTAGTTTCTATTTTAGTGCCTTACCAGAGGGTTCACACCGCCCTCTGGCTATTCAGGGTTCCTCCTCTTTCGGGCAACGGGCTGTAGAACCAGGAGGTTGTTTTGAGTGTGGGGATCTGGGTCATACGTGGAAGTATTGTTCCAGGTATTGGGGCAAGGCGATGCATTAGAGTTATCAGCCTAGGAGTTCAGCACTAGCGGTCCGGCCACCTCGAGGTGGAGGACAGGTCGGCAGGGGTCGTCCTAGAGAGGGAGGCCAATCAGGAGGAGGTCAGTTAGTTCCTGTTCACTCTGGGGGAGCTCAGTCTTCAGGAGCCTCAGCCAGATTTTATGCCATTCCGGCCAGTTCAGATGTAGTGGCCTCAGACGCCGTAATCACATGTATTATCTCAGTATGTGGTAGGGAGACTTCGATATTATTTGATCTAGGGTCCACGTATTCATATGTTTCCGTACTATTTGCTCATTTTCTTGATATCCCTCGTGAGTCCTTGGGTTCTCCTATATATGTGTCCACTCCTGTGGGCGATTTTGTGGTTGTAGACCGAGTCTACCGGTCTTGTGTGGTCACTTTCTGCGATTTCGATACCAGAGCAGATCTTTTATTGCTGGATATGATTGATTTTGAGGTTATCCTAGGCATGGATTTGCTATCTCCTTATCATGCTGTTTAGATTGCCATGCCAAGACAGTCACTTTAGCCATGCCTGAGTTGCCTAGACTAGAGTGGAAAGGTTCTTCAGTTAGTGCCTCCAGCCGGGTCATTTCCTTCATAAAGGCTCGGCATATGGTCGAGAAGTGTTGTTTGGCTTACCTTGCTTATGTGCGGGACACCACCGCCGAGTCTCCTACCATTAATTAAGTGCCTGTTGTTCGAGAGTTTCCGGATGTGTTTCCTTCAGATCTTCCAGGCATGCTTCCAGATCGAGATATTGACTTCTATATTAATTTGGCTACAGATACTCAGCCTATTTCCATTCCCCCTTATCGTATGGCTCCTAAGGAGCTAAAGAAGTTGAAGGAGCAGCTTGAGGAGTTGTTGGCCAAGGGGTTCATCAGGCCGAGTGTGTCGCCGTGGGGTGCTCCAGTCTTATTCGTGAAGAAGAAGGATGGGTCTATGCGGATGTGCATTGACTATTGCCAGCTAAATAAAGTCACCATCAAGAATAAGTATCCTCTGCCGCGCATCGATGATTTGTTTGATCAGTTGCAGGGTGCTCGTGTGTTTTCTAAGATTGACATGAGATCGGGTTATCACCATTTGAAGATTCAGGCTTCTGATGTTCCGAAGACTGCATTTCGTACCAGATATGGCCATTATGAGTTCCTGGTGATGTCCTTTGGTTTAACTAATTCCCCAGAAGCATTCATGGACTTGATGAATAGGGTATTTAGGCCATATATTTATTCCTTCATCATCGTCTTCATTGATGACATCTTGATTTATTCGCGGAGCCTGGGTGAGCATGAGCAACAATTTAGAGTTGTGCTTCAGACCTTGTGAGAGCAGAAGCTATATGCTAAGTTCTCCAAGTGCGAGTTCTGTCTAGATTCCGTGGCATTTTGGGGCATGTGGTGTCTGGAGAAGGTATTAATGTTGATCCTCAGAAGATTGAGGCGGTTCAGAGTTGGCCGTGTCCTACTTCAGCTTCAGAGATCAGGAATTTTCTGGGTTTGGCAGGCTATTACCGTCTATTCGTGGAGGGATTCTCCTTTATTGCAGCCCCACTGACCAGATTGACTCAAACGAATGCCCCGTTTCGGTGGTCCGACGAGTGTGAGGCGAGCTTTTAGAAGCTCAAGTCAGCTTTGACCTCAGCACCAGTTCTATCATTGCCTTCCGGTTCTAGGATGTATACTGTGTATTGAAATTCTTCACGCGTCGGGTTGGGATGTGTGCTGATGCAGGATGGCAGGGTTATCGCTTATGCTTCGCGATAGCTGAAGGTTCATGAAAAGAATTATCCTGTACACGACATAGAATTAGTGGTGATTGTTCATGCCTTGAAGATTTGGCGGCACTATTTGTATGGTGTGTCATGTGAGGTCTACACTGATCACCGCAGTTTGCAGAACTTATTCAAGCAGAGGGACCTTAATTTGAGGCAGCAGAGATGGCATGAGTTGTTAAAAGATTATGATCTCACTATTTTGTATCACCCGGGCAAGGCGAATGTAGTGGCAGATGCTTTGAGCAGGAGGGAAACGAGTATGGGTAGCTTGGCCTACATTGCATGTGAGGAGAGACCTTTAGCCTTGGACATTCAGTACTTGGCCAATCGCCTTGTGAGATTGGACCTTTCGGAGCCTCGTCGAGTTCTGGCTCATATGGTTGCTCAGTCTTCATTAAGGCTCGGCAGTTTGATGATCCATGCCTTGCAGAGCTTCGGGATATAGTGGTCTAGGGCAAGGCCAAGGAGGTTACTTTGGGCGAGGATGGTGTTTTAAGGCTCCGGGGTCGTTTATGTGTTCCTAATATTGATGGCCTGAGGAAGAGAATTCTAGAAGAGGCCCACAACTCTCGGTATCCTGTTCATTCGGGTGCGACGAAGATGTACCGTGATTTGAAGTAGCACTACTGGTGGAGGCGGATGAAGAAGGATATAGTGCAGTTTGTGGCTAGGTGTCTCAATTGTCAGCAGGTCAAGTACGAGCACCAGAGGCCAGGAGGCCTGTTTCAGCAGATGCCAATTCCTGAGTGGAAATGGGAGCGCATCACCATGGACTTTGTGGTTGGGTTGCCTCGGACTTTGCGAAAGGTTGACGCGATTTGGGTCATTGTGGATAGATTGATTAAATTGGTGCATTTAATTCATGTGGCTACTACTTATACTACAAAAAGGCTGTCTCAAATTTATGTTCGGGAGATAGTCCGGTTGCACGGTGTGCCGGTATCCATTATATCAGATCGAGGTCCTCAGTTCACCTCGCACTTCTGGAGAGCATTGCACAGTGAGATGGGCACTCAGATAGATCTCAACTCAGCATTTCACCCTCAGACTGATGGTCAGTCGGAGCGTACAGTTCAGATTTTGGAGGATATGCTCAGGGCTTGTGTGATTGATTTTGGCTATCAACGGGACCAGTTCTTGCCTTTGGCAGAGTTTGCATACAATAATAGTTATCAGTCCAGCATCGAGATGGCTCCATTCGAGGCTTTATATGGTCGGCGATGTTGTTCTCCTATCGGGTGGTTTGAGCCCGGCGAAGCCAAGTTATATGGCACAAATTTGGTAAGAGATGCTTTGGATAAGGTGATGATTATTCAGGAGAGACTCCGCACAGCTCAGTCCAGACAGGCTACGCAGATCAGCGGGCGCGTGATGTAGCATTTATGGAGGGAGATAAGGTTATGTTTAAGGTTTCGCCGATGAAGGGCGTTATGAGGTTCGGGAAGAAGGGCAAGTTGAGCCCCAGGTTTATAGGCCCTTTCGAGGTGTTGAGGTGAGTCGGGGAGGTTGCTTATGAGCTTGCTTTACCTCCCGCCTTATCAGGAGTTCATCCGGTTTTTCATGTATCCATGCTCCGGAGATATCATGCCGATTTCTCTCACGTGATTGATTTCAGCACTATTCAGTTAGATGAGAAGTTGGGCTTCGAGGAGGAGCTTGTTGCTATTATTGATAGGCAGGACCGTCAGTTGAGGTCTAAGAGAATTTCTGTCATAAAGGTCCAGTGGAGGGGCCAACCAGTCGATGAGGCAACTTGGGAGTCCGAGGAGGACATGCGGAGCAGGTATCCACAACTATTCCGCACTTCAAGTACGATTCTACGTCCGTTCGAGGAAGAACGTTTGTTTTAGAGGGGGAGATTGTGATGACCCAAAAAGGGGTCATCTTATGTAAATCTAACTGTGACTGTGTTGCAAGGACTTGAAAGCCTCCGTTAATCTCACCTCGATGTGCGTGCGCAACCCGGGTGCGTAACCGGGAAGCCTTTATGTGAAAACTTGATTAAGAGTTGAATTTATGATAGTTAATTGAATAAAGTTGACTTTGGTCAACATTTTTGGTTAACCGACCCGGATCCGTGATCCGACAGTCCCGGAAGCTCCGTAGGAAAATATGGGACTTGGGCGTATGCCCGGAATCGAATTCAGAGGACCCAAGTCCGAGAAATGAATTTTTAAAGAAAATTGTTTTATGAAAATATCAAAAGCATATGAAAATGAACCTTGATGTGAAACCTGTGCTGCCAGGGCCTGTATTATCATTTCGGAGCCTGGAACAGGTTCAATATGTGTTATTTGAATTATCTGTGAAATTTGCTAAGAAACGGACTTGATTTGACGGGTTTCGGATCAAATGGGAAAATTAGAGTTAATGAAGTTTTGAGGATTTTCATGGAATTTGAAATTTGGCTTGAAATGTGATTTTATGTTACCGAGGTCTGAAAGAAATTCCGAGACCGGGAATAGTTCTGTTATGCCATTTATGACTTGTCTGCAAAATTTGAAGTCATTCCGAGTAGCATAGGCCCGTTCGGCGCAATGAAGTGAATTCTAGAATTCTTAAGTTCTTAAGTTGATTCAATTTGGTTTTTGGGGTTGAATTTTGAGTTTCATTGTTGTTTTCCATGTTCCGGAAGTTTGAGCGAGTCCGTATCATGAATACAGACTTGTTGGTATATTTGGACGAGGGCTCGGGTGGGCCCAGCTGCCTCCCGGACACCACACGAGGCCAAAAACCAGCTAAAGCAACTGCTGGTGTAGCTGTTGCTGGTGTGACCGCAGGTGCGGTTGCCCAGCCGTAGGTGCGGGACCGCTCCTGCGGTCTTAGCCTCACAGGTGCGGATCCTCCGCTGGTGCGGAAAAAATTCCGCAGGAACGGGTCCGCTGGTGCGGAAACCCCTCCGCACGTTCGATCCCCAGCCCCCTTGCCCAATGTCCGCAGGTGCGGAAGTCGCTGTAGCCAGCAGAGTATAAGTGCCAATTTCGGGTTCTTCTTCATTTTTCACTTTCAAACTCCATTTAAAGGCTTAGGAGCTTGAGAAAAACCGGCCCACGACCAATTCCTGTAAGAGGTAAGTAAAACCCCATAATTTTCTAGCTTTAACATTAATTCCTAGTTAAATTCCCTAATAAATTATCTAAAAATCATATAATTAGGTAGTAATTTTAGGGTTCTTGAGGATTTTGTGATTTTCTATTTTAGGCCATGAATTCAAGTAGAAATCACACATTAATGATCCTTAGGCTATGTGTGAGTGATCCCTTCGAGAATTTTCAGAATTTTATCATGCGTGTCTGGGTTGGAATTTGGGAATTCTTCAAGAATGGAGATTTTAGTAAATAACTAAGATAATTTCCCACATTATGCATGCATTGATATTATTTTACACCTTTTTTGGCTATTTGCGAGTCCTCGGGTGTAGAGTTCGGAGTTTCGGGCGCAATTGTGGTCCGAGGGGTAGATTCGACACGAGGTGAGTCTCCTTTCTAACCTTGTAAGAGGGAATTATCCCCATTGGTGATGTATATGCTATGTGTAAATTGTTTGGGGGCTACGTACGCACCAAATGACGAGAGTCCGTACGTAGCGGCTATTATTGTTATGTCCGGGTAGTTAGGCCCACATCATGCCTTGTATGCTTTCTCGTAATGCCTTATATGCTTCTTCGCGTAATACCTGATATGTTTTCCTTGTAATGCTTTATATGATTTATTGTGACGCCATATGTATTACGGGATTATGTTTTGCATAATATTGTTCCTCTAAGGCTTTATGGAAAATTGTTGAATGGAAAGGAATTTGTTATGGAATGGAAGGAAATGAAATGAATATGGGATCGGGCCGTAGTCCACGACAGTTATGAAAGGAAATTGAAATGAATATGGGATCGGGCCGTATGCCACGACTGTGTTGAAAAGAAATTGAACTCAATATGGGATCGGACTGTACGCCACGACAGTGTTAAAAATAAATTGAAATGAATATGGGACCGGGTCGTACGCCACGGCAGTGTTGAAAAGAAATTGAAATGAATATAGGATCGGGCCGTACGCCACAGAAGTGTTGAAAAGAAATTGAAATGAATATGGGATCGGACCGTACGCCGTTGAGGCTTCAAAATGTGTGAAACCTTCAAGCACAAGAATTCTACAGTATACAGACCTCAAATTAATGGAGCCGTTGAGGCTGCCAACAAGAACATCAAGAAGATACTGAGAAAAATGATAAAGAAGCACAAACAGTGGCATGAGAAGTTGTCATTCGCCTTACTGGGGTATCGCACATCAACGGGGGCAACTCCTTACATGTTGGTATACGGTACAGAAGCCGTCATTCCCATTGAATTTGAATTTCTATCTTTGATAATTATACAAGAACCCAAGCTCAGCGACGCCGAATGGGTAAGAAGCCACTATGAGCAATTGGCCCTCATAGACGGAAAGAGGATGAACGCGGTTTGTCATGGTCAGTTATATCATAATAGAATGACCCGAGCCTTCAACAAGAAAGTCAAACCAAGACGATTCACACCAGGGCAACTGGTGTTAAAAAAAATCTTTCCTCATCAAGACGAAGCAAAAGGGAAATTCTCTCCCAATTGGCAAGGCCCGTACATGGTTCACCGAGTGCTAACAGGAGGGGCACTCATACTTGCAGAAATGGATGGAGAAGTTTGGCCTAAACCAATCAACTCAGATGCAGTCAAGCGCTACTATGTGTAACTCTTTATGCTTTTCTCAATGTTGTAAATTGAACTACGCCTGACCTGATTCCCGTTTAAGAGGGGATATGTAGGCAGCCCTCTGGGTTCGATCATATTTTAATAAAACTTTCATTTTCCACACGAATGGAAAATGGGGCAGAATTTTGAGCAGGGACCTCAAAATTCCGAAGCAAGTTCAGCCAAGCACCGCATCAGTAACAGCTAGAAGCCTTCACCCATAAAATTTGGGAAAATGTTGAGGAGGACCCTCAAATCTCCGCAACAAGAGAGTTTGCAATGTCTTGAACCGCGTCGTGGTCGTCGGTTCATCCAAAGAAATTATTTTTTAAAATTATATGTTATATCATATTTTATAAAACCATGCATATTTATTTCTCAAAAACAGCTTGTTTTAGCAATGCTACCCCTGTGGTACAAACAAAGCTATCATCATCAAGCAGACAAGCTGATCCGAGCAAGCGGGGATACGAAATAACCCTCCACTTTACGAAACTCACGATCTTTCTTTGGATACAGGCACAAATACGGCGAAAGCCCAGGACATCTCATTATCCCCACAAGACGCATGCTTCTCAAGGATACGCTCTCGAACTAATCGCGCATGCCAACAGTTATTATTATCATCATTGGAAACGATACTTCATTCACAACAATCGTATCATCACCAGCTAAGAACTCTTACTGTCGCTTTATTTTCTTCACTGCATAAGACTACCATTCTGCCTTCCGAGACTAAGCTCTATCTCCGTCTGCATGAGGTTAAGCTCTACCTCCATCTGCATTCGCATTTGCATAAGGCTACCATTCTGCCTTCCGAGACTAAGCTATGTCTCCATCTGCATGAGGTTAAGCTCTACCTCCGTTTGCATTCGCATTTGCATAAGGCTACCATTATGCCTTCCGAGACTAAGCTCTGTCTCCATCTGCATGAGGTTACGCTCTACCTCCATCTGCATTCGCATCTGCATAAGGCTATCATTCTGCCTTCCGAGGTTAAGCTCTACCTCCATATGCATTCGCATCTTTGTATAAGGCTACCTTTCTACCTTCCGAGGTTAAGCTCTATCTTCATCTGCATTTGCATCTTTGCATAAGGCTACCTTTCTTCCTTCCGAGACTAAGCGATGTCTCCTCTGCATTTACTTCTTGCATAAGGCTACCTATTCTGCCTTCTGAGGTTCTACACTACCTCCCCTACATTTTATTTCCTGCATTGCATAAGACTATCATTCTACCTTCTGAGGTTCTACGCTACCTCTCTCCGCATTTTACTTCATTACGCAAAGCTCCTATCTACCTTTTCAAAGAAGTTTCCTTTCGTTACGTTATTTATTTATGCTTTCTTTCGGGATAAGCTTTGCCCTCTTTCTTTTCGCAAATCCCAATACTAAGCTTTGTCTTGTCAACATCATACTACTGCATTCTCTATGGGCTGAAATATCGCCAACTTGTCCAAAGGCGTCATTGTTTAGAGGCACCATTTTCATGGCCCGAGAACATCATTTCATGGCCTAAGGATCTCTTTTATTCAACCTGCATATCATTATTCAAAGGCATCATGGTTCGGAGGCACCTTCCTCATGGCCCAAGAACATCATTTCATAGCCTGCGAATCCCGCGCTAAGCGATTCATGGCCCAGGATATCACGATCTAAGGACATTATTCTAATTGTCCAAAGACAGCATTCATAGTCCAATGGGAACTTGCATCATGTTTATATTATGCACAATATACGTTTGTTCTCTATTTGCAAGTAACCCGACCGGAACAACCAACCAGGCAGGAGCGGACCGCTCCAGTTCTCCGACATTGTCACCCGTAAGAACTTCCTACTCTTACCCTACCATGCACCTTGCGTCCGTTCTTATGAAACATCACTGGTACATTTCGCCGATGATTCTGGATCTACATACAGCCTGATTTCTGTAAAACCAGGGATTTGTAGGCAGCTCAGAAACTAGGGTGCGGCCAAATTCTACCCCATAGTTTTTTTCTCTCGGTCAAAATTGGCCATCATATCTTTACCCGACAACTCTTTCATATTTTCCGGGTAAAGAGGGGCAGCTGTTGATACCCAATTTTTCCTCAAATTATTTTTAAACTTGTATATAAGCTTTCAAAATCACTCTTTGTAATAATGAGTATTTTTCCTAATTTTTCCATATTTTTATCTAAATTATTTCCCTATTTATTTAATATTGTATATTTTTATAATTCATAAATTGTGCTCTAAGATAATTTCAAAATTTTTTCCCAGCTCAGTATCTTATTTATAATCATTTTTTATCTATTAAAATTACAATTATTTCACGAATTAGTCAAATGGGTCTTATTTAATTTCAATTATAATACTTTTTCAATTATAGCCCAATTGAACATTGTGTATTATTTTAATTCAAAACTTATGCATTTTTTACACTTAATATTATTTAATTACTGTAATTTCATCTATTTAAACTCAATTTTATTTTTTGTATAATTATTGGTTGTTTATTTAATTACTTATCTATTTTTGGGGGTATTTAATAGCTAGCCGCATTTCATTTACATTCTAGCCTGATTTTAAATCCCAACCCACCTAATTAACTAACCCAATTCCTACCCAGCCCAAACCCCATTAAATACCCGGCCCACCTAGGATTCAATCTCGGCCGTTGATCAAATTTGATCAACGATCTAGATGTAACCTTCCTAATTTAACTCTAACCTAACCCCTCCCCCTCCGTTTCATTTTCCTTCGAGACGGTTCCTCTCTCTATCTCTCTATCTCTCTATCTCTCTCTATGACTCTCCAGAAGTCTCCCTGACTTCGTCTTCTCCGATGGTCTCTGGTCGTCTTCTCCAGTGGATTTTCACCGGAAACTTGGTTCTCCATCACCACCTGGCCATCTACATGCCTCTCACCTACTCAGTGATACCCTGAGTCCTTCAGACGAGGCTGGAGTGGTCCACTCACCTCCTTTGAGCCTCTTGCCATTTTCCGTCCTTTCCCCGGCCGTTTGAGTTAGTGTTACAGTCTCTCCGGCCTAAATCTATGCCATCTTTGAGGTTTGCCCTCTTTTCTGGGTTCCATGAAACCCTAATCTTCTGTATCTCTATGTTTTCTTCTAAGATCCGCTTACATTTTTACAATATTATGAAGTTTCTCTAGGGTTTTCTTCGGAAAATCTCGTTTTTAACAATTTCAAAGCTAGGGTTTCTATACCCTGTTCTCAAAACAGTATTTCCTCTTGATTTTAGTCATCTATGCTATGTTTAAGTGTGTATCTCATGATTTCTTGTTGTTTGAACTATTATTACTGAAACCCTAGTGTTCTAGGTTGATCCTTATTGTTTGACTATGTGTACTCGTGTGTTTCTTTATGACTTTCGGTTGATTCATTATTATGACCTCTTCTTATTGATTTCTATAAGTATATCTTTGTGTCTATCAGTGACTACTATTTAAATGTTTGAAAAACTCTGACCTCAACTATACTAGTTGTTTACTTGTCGATTTATATCGATCCTGTGGTGTAAGAATCCCCAGGCCTGTGATGCCTTCCTTGAATACATGATTTTGTATTTCTTCTATTATTCTGTACCAATTTTCGAATTCTTTCCATATTTATGTGATGCTTTCCTTGAATACATGAATTTGTATTTCTTCTATAATTTTGTACCAATTTTTGAATTCTTTGCATATTTATGTGATGCTTTCCTTAACTATATCGGATTCCCTATGATTGTAACTGAGTCCGAGATTCTTTCAGTTGATTTTCAAACTAATACTCAGTCTTACTTTGTAAATGTAATGTTATTTCAACTTTCCTTAATTATATACTATGTACTTGGCTTTATTTATGTATTATGTGATTTCCTTGTCCCAAATGAAGCAAAATTAGTGTTATGAATTGATTGCTTTTCCTTTTGAACTTGACTCTTTAATTGAAGGAGTCCAGTAATTTAATTGATACTAATTGATTGTATTTTCATAACTGTGCACCCTTTACCTATGTGACTACTCATTTTTTAAACTATATATACCCTGTATTCTCTCTTTACATAGACACTCTACACACACTCTTGATCACACAAACACACACAAACATCTACACTACTCTCTTGTGCTCTTTCTTGTTGTATCTCTTTGGCTCTATTTGATGCACTCTATTCTTGCCTATTATTAGCCGGCTGCAAGCCAAGGCTAATAGTGCTATCATTTTGCTCTCTTCTGCTTTACTGTCTCTCTTAACACTGGTATGTTCTAATTTAAGTTTACAGAATCCTAAAATAATATGTTTCAATTTTGGTTAAGATTCTTGTTGTTTCTTTTGTGCTTTTACTTATGGTTCTATTGCCTACCATGTAACTAGTATCTCTACTCTCTCTCTATGATCTCTCTTCTTCTTCTAGCCTAATATGACTCATGTTTTCCTCTCTATGATTCATTATGGCCTATGTGATCTTTTATTGCTTCTTTCTGCACATCTAGCATCTCTTTATGTATGTTTCTTTATCAATTGCCTAGCTTCTAATGCACCTATAATACTAGTATTCTCAGACTTGTATCTATGATATATGATAAACTCTTGGCATATCATACTCTGTGAAAATCTGTAACTTTGTGCTAGGGATTAATTACTGCAAAGATGCTGCTACCATTACTAGTCCCAATCCCTTTCCCCTATTTGTGTTTGCTTTTCTTGAATTCTGCATACTTGCTGAGTTATGAGCATTCTACTGTTTCCTTTCCAAACTAATTTTACATAAAATATATTTATATTATTCTCTAAAGTCATGTAATTTCAAAACTCCTTTTCAAACTTAACTCTTTTTAACTACTCCTTCCTGCACTTCACACTACTCTTAGACCTTTAGGATCCACCCCCTTAGTGTGAGCATTGCCTAGGGACCTTGAGTTCCCTCTGAACTTTGACACACTGAGGCAGGTAACTCTATAATGCACCTATCTCAGCTGTTGGGTGTTGGCATTGGCCAGGGCCCTCACAAGGACCTTTGGGAATATTGTCGGACCCAGGCTATGTAAGGTTGTGAAGCTCAAAAGGGGTGAGGCTGGAAGGTTGGGCCTGTCTGAAGGCTCTCTATAGAATAACTTCTTATATTTCTCTTTGCAATTACTCTAATTCATTTGATATGGCCTGTAATAATTTATAAATAAACTATTGGGGCTGGATAGTGAATATGGGGGGGGGGGGGGTTTTTGATTTTTTTGTTAATTATGGGTAGAAATCTGGCCTTGGGTTTTTTTTCCT
>ML291946.1:0-12121 GCA_005239495.1 Nicotiana undulata
AAATAGAAATTTGAAATTAAACAAAAAGGTAAATTTCTTTTGCGGGGTGGGGTGGGTGGGGGTGGTGACGGAAAAAAATATATTTGGAGAGAGGGCATCGAGTGGGATTAGGTGAGTGGGTGTGGGGTGAGTTGGCGAGGGTAGATAATATGGTGGGGAAGCTTGAGAAGGAGTTTTGAAAAATATTTTTCATTCTCTTAACAAGAAAAATATTTTTCTCCAATTGAAAAAAAATGAATTAATAAGAAAAATATTTTACAAAACATTTTAGACCAACCAAACATGAAACACACCCTAAGTCAATAAATGTCAAAAGACATTTAGCGATTAAAATGTTACAATTCCTATTACAACATATTTCTATTACAATATCACGTATTTTAGTTTTTGTAATATCTTATTAGTGTTGGCGAATTGGTCACTAAACTATATGCATAGGGAGACAATAATTTGGCTATGAACAAGAAAGACATTCAAATTTTGAAGAATTAATTTTATAGTAGAACCTTTAAGTACCTACCAAAAATTACATTATTTTTTAGTTGCAACAATTTTTTTATATAAAATATTCAAAATCCCAAGCTGACAGTTCGACGGACTGTATTTCCACGGCAACTCAATCAGCTCCGATCAGTTGAAATTCATCGGACTCTTATATCGATCGCTGTCGCTCCGGCCTCCGCCGACGAGAGTTGCTCCGTTGGAGGCCACGCCGTAGAAGAAATGAACGGCCGGGGGTCCAGTAACCGGCTATCATCCACCTCCGGTTTCCGATCTCGAATTTCGTTTTTAATGCTCTCTATGTTCTCTACCATGGCTGCTCTTTATGTCGCCGGCAGGTAACCTCTCTCTCTCTCTCTCTCACACACACACACACACTTGTATAGATGCGTATATATACGTGTGATAGTCGGTGTAAAAATAGTTAGATTGAGGTGCAGTTGATTATTTGAATGACTGATATTTAGTATTTTTTTGTGTGATGATTAATTGTGGCAACTGGTAAATGCCTAATTGACAGGTTGTGGCTGGACTCTGAGAATAGGGTATATCTTATTCAAGAACTTGATAGGAGAACGGGACAGGTACTTTCAGTCTAGTGGTAGCATTGTTATATTTAATTGGTAGGTAAAGCTGATTTTTTTACCCGAATAGTTCGGCCACAGACAAATGACTAAACAAAAATTAAGTTGGACATTAGCCTGTAGAAGAGCATGAGGGCGCTTCAATCTTTTCTTGTATAACTATAAGTACAGCGCAAGTTGGTGTTTTTAAACGTACATACACTGCTTCATTAAATTATTTTTACCAGAGGCAGAAGATGAATTAGTAGCAGGGTATGAAACCGATTATTCAAGAATCAAATTTGGTTCACTGAAACCATTATAAGGTCTATATTGTCTTAATACGCTTAGGATATACGGAAGTAAAGGTTTAGTTTAAAAAAAGATCCAACTGGGGATCAAAGAGCTGCATCTCAATCTAGGCAATATAGTCCAAACTTAGAAAAAGAGGAATTTGGATATGAAGCATTGCTGGGTAGACTAGGGCTCGTTCCATTCTTAATTTGATATAGTCATATTCATATTCGGAAAATTCGGATAGTTTAATGATGTTGGCAACTTGGCATCAGGATCTCAAATTAAGTGATGTTTTATTGCTGCTGACGAGTTTAACAGAGATACTAGTGTTTATCAAGGTGATAGACATACTTAGTGATAGACATACTTATCTTCCTTTGCAGGGCCATTCGGCAATATCAGTAGATGATACATTGAAGATCATAACCTGCAGGTTAGATGATTATAGCAAATTTCTGTCCAATTTAGGGGGAGTTTCTCCTCGTATTGGTGTTTTATACTGGGGCTATACGGGCTGATGATTTCTTTGCCAGGGAACAACAGAAGAGGCTAGCTGCACTTCAGACAGAGCTGGGAAAAGCCAGCCAGGAAGGTTTTGTATCGAAGAATCTATTGGATAACAGTGAGAGGGATTCAAAGAAAAAGCTTCTAGCTGTTGTGGGTGTCTCAACAAATTTTGGCAACAAAAAGAACAGAGATGCGATCCGCAAAGCATGGATGCCTACTGGTTGGGATTTCTTTTTCTCTCCCCTTTTTTCTTGGTTTCTTTTGGTCGGGCTTGTGAAGCGAAAATTCAACCAACTCCACTAAGAGGCTGAACTTATGTTTCAGCTGTGTTGAACACATTTAGACTGGACTGTGTTGAATTCCTAGCAATATCGTTGTCTTGTCTTAATTATAAGATTCTGTTAGTATAACCACTATCATGATGAATTAACTGACTTAACGTTCTTTCTACTAAATTTATAAGCTATTTTTGGCAGGTGCTGCTCTTAAAAAATTAGAGGAGGAGAAAGGTATAGTAATACGATTCGTCATAGGAAGAAGGTATCTACCTCGATAAATTTGAACTAAATGAAGGATACGCCATAATGCTCTTTGCAAAAAGTATTACTAGATGCTTCTTTCAATCTTTGCACTTAATTGATTTTACACCTCATGCAGTTCAAGTCGCGGAGACAGTTCAGATAGAGCCATTGATGATGAGAGCAGGCGTTCCAATGACTTCATAGTTCTTGTATGTGCATCTTTTGCACATCATTTCTTACTAGCTTAATGTTTTGTTATCTACTAAAAATAGCAAGTTTGCAACCATAAAAGAAACGAGCTTGGAGAATTAAATTGACCAACAATTGTTTTCTGAACTACCAAAGTAGATCAAATCTTCCTGGATTATTCGCATCTCTCCTCAACCACAGAAGTAAATAATAATTAATAAAGGGGATATCGATAATGTTGTTGTTAACACACTCATGTCGTACGGGCTTGTTTTCATGTCTTTACGTATATGCCTTACCAGTGTTCTGAAAATCCGTTTACTTTACTGTGTAAATTCCAGTTCTAGAAAAATATGTATCTACAAGACTTGATATGTTAACATTATTTTCTTTCTAAGCAGAATGATCATGTGGAGTCCCCTCAAGAGCAAGCAAAAAAGACAAAGTTATTTTTCGTTCATGCTGCTGAGCATTGGGATGCTGAGTTTTATGCCAAGGTCAACGACAATATCTATGTTAATATCGGTACGCAGTATTAGGGGCCTCCAATACATACATTAGCATTTCAATTTTATTTTCTATAGTCTGCGCTCTGCTCATGTTTTTCCCGTACCTATGTTTTGATTTTGCCTTCCTTTTAGGAAACTGTTATGGGTATCAATTTCTTTAGACTTGAGTGTGGGAGTATGATCTACTGAAGAGTTTTCCAATGTATGTTATCATCGGCATGTATGTTAGCATTGGCATCTTGAATCTGGAAGTGGAATAAAGACCTAGAATGAAATAGTACCTAGGCGATTTTTAGATTTTCATTCTTGTCAAGGTGTAGGCTTCTCAAAGAATGAATAAGGATTTTACATGAAGTCACAAAAATGTACAAAAAGGTTGTTGCAAAGTGGTGCCATATTACCTTAATATTAAAAGGCATGGTGCCATATTGGCCATATTGCATCAAGGTTGTTCAAACAAAATATACTTCATTTTCCAAAGCTAGGATCAACATGATCCGATTAAATTATGATTTTGAGAGTTCCAACAACTACCGTGAATTCCTTATGTCAGGGTTTCTTTTGATTAAAGAAAGAATAAAGTAACTATTAATATGACATCATTGTCTATTTATTCAATAGATTGTATCTAGATGCCAATGAGAAATCTTTTAGGATTTTCTCTTTCTCTACTCTCTAACCATCAGGCAGAGTTGATTGGAGATAGCCCCTTGAGATAGTAACATCCTAGAGATAGAATCTGGGTCGGCTATGTCTTTTACAGAATACAACAACAGATAGCTAATGAAACATAATACCATAGCCCATATCTGATGATCTTCTATGCTGAATTCTTAACACACACACACACACACACACACACATACACACACACACACACACACACATATATATTAAAAAAATGCCTCATGCTTATTAGCTTTAGCTTATCCACAGATGCTGTTGGAGCCGTACTTGCCAGCCATTTGGATAAGCCTCGTGTCTACGTAGGGTGTATGAAATCTGGCGAAGTCTTTTCACAGCCGTGAGTTTGTCTTGTTAATTGGATGATTGCTATTTTGCTGAAATATTAATCTGAGAATAGAGTAAAATTTAACCATAACCTAAATTTTATTTCTTATTCACAGGGAAAACAAATGGTATGAGCCAGAATGGTGGAAATTTGGGGATGGAAAATCGTGAGTTGTTCCTTCTATTACTGTAAATCATCTGGCTGATGCAAGCAGTGCTAGATATGACCTATGTTGCGCGGACTCTCCAAAATGAGGCCGCACCCGTGTCGGATCCTCCAAAAATATACTATTTACACGCACCCGATAACATTTTCGGAGTGTCCGAGCAACATAGGATATGATTATAGAGGTTTACTGCTGCATGTTTTGTATTTATACCTCTCTTCTGTCTGGTGCTAGTTGCTGGTGACTCTTGATTGAAACTATTGATCAAGCTGTATTGGATTGATATCTTCTTCCTTTTCTTCGTTCTTTATACTTTGTGTTAGCAACCTTGAAGTAGGCGAGAAGTTGAACACAATATTTGTGAATGAAGATTGTTTAGAGACGTACAACTGCCATCAGGAGGGGCTTTCTTGACATTCTGGTTCTTCGATTTTCTTGCTATCATCGTGGTTCTAGGGAAATGGTTTGCTTAATAGCATTATTTGGCTTGAATCTAAGGCTTCTGCTGCTTCCTGAACTCCAAAACTTGTTATTTTGATGTATGAAGCAGGATAGAGAGGGATTAATCTCTTTCTTTTAGGGCTGAAATCCAGTGATTTTACAGCCTAAAAAGGAGGTGCATTGGCTGGAAAATTTTGCTGTTTTGTGTGGGTAATAAATAGAAGGGTTGCAAACAAATTGGGAAGTTTAGGAAAGTGGAATTTTAATTTTTTGGAACATACACCAAACCGCGTCTCTCTATCAGTAATTCCAACTCGGACGTCTGAAATGCTGATTAAGCTCACATATTATACTCATTAGACGTGCGAAGAAGTCGTATCAAAATTGTTATTTAGCCTTTAAGCGATTGGATGTTCACTTAGACCAAATGTTGCATGTAGTCGTTCTGACCCAAAAAAGAGAATTTTTCGAAGTGACCAGACCAATTTGAGAACACCCTGCTATAGTTGTAGATGGGCACAAAAGGCGACTTCCTCTACAGCATTAAGCAGAATACATAGCAGAGGGAAGAGAGAAGGCAACAAGAATACAACATGGAGGACAAATTCAGAGGTTAAGTGTCCCACATGGGAACACAACACCTATGGAATGATTCATAGGCAACTAGAAGCTAGAAAGAGAAGATAGTGAACACACCCTCAACACTAGTAGAGTCTTTGGAAAAAAAATTCTTTTTTCTTTTTTGGTGGGGCAACACAAACGCAGGCCCCCTCGTGAGTCTTTGGAAAATATCCTCTTTTTTCTTTTTTGGTGGTGCCACATGAACGAAGGCCCCCTTTGCAATAGTTATGACGAAGGCACGATCACTCGGGCCGACCTTTTCAAAGTGCAATGAAAGTCACCAACTTAGGCCACGGGCCTTGCCGATCGCCCATTGACCTCGTATGCTCTGTTCAAATCAGCCATTTCTTTAGCAGGCACGCCAATAACTTCTTCCAAATTTGAGATAAATCAGCACATCCATTTCTCCGCCAGAGTATGGTAAATGGCAGTGTTCTTTCTCTGCAGAAGGAATCTAGTCTTTCCAGTGCTCTAGAAACATATTGCAAATCTGCTGCGGGGAAGAGGTGAATATCTTCCAAGTATTTGAAAATTCTAGCAAAAGGGGAGGAGTGAAATGAGAGCATCTGCTATCATGAAACTCTGGAGTACATGTGTCTTTGATGTTATTCGTCCCATTAGGAGGCTAAGAGATATGGAGTTCATAGATGTGTAGAATTCTGTATCCCCAGTATGCTGCATTAGCCAAGCTGCCTAATAGTAGAAACTGCAACTTTGCAAGTATCTATGGCACTTAGAACAGGTTTCATTATTAAGAAAATCTGGATATGAATATTAAGCATTTAGAGTACTGTGCTCCTGCTCCTGCTTGAGCCTTAATGGTTAGGAGGCAAGGTTACACCTAACCAAGGTTGAGGAGCTAAGAGAATCGTCTCCCCCCCACCCCGCCCAAAAAAAAAAACTAAAAGGAAGAAAGTAGATATGTACTCATGATTTTTCTGGTCATGCTGCTGTTCTGCTGATATTTAATGCGTCATGACAAACCTCAAGATCTGCATGCTGATGAGTTCTGCAACTTGTTTGGATGCTAATTCTTTCATCTTTTCTGTACTCTTTCGCAAACAGGTACTTCAGGCACGCTTCCGGTGAAATATTTGCGATATCAAAGGCCTTAGCTCAATTCATTTCTATCAACAGGTAAGATTTGTGGAATTAAGAATGTACTTAATCAAAAGAAATGTGATTAACAATATGTTTCTATTGCCAACAAGCTTTGTTGAAGCGGCAAATGCTGAGGTGCCAAGAGCCTTCACTTCACTCAAAGAAAAATAAAACCAGATGTTTCCATCAATTTTGATGGCAATAGTGATATGCTTACTGTTTTGCCTCCCTCCACTTTGTAGATCAATACTCCGCTCATATGCTCATGATGATGTGAGTGCTGGATCCTGGTTCATTGGCCTTGATGTGAAGCACGTTGATGAAGGGAAGTTCTGCTGCGCTTCCTGGTCATCAGGTCTCTCTCTCTCTCTCTCTCTCTCTCCCCTAAATATCAAAGACAGTGAAAAAGAAAACGCAATTGCTTCCTTTTGCAGCAGTTATTGATAGTATAAATGAATAGCTGCTTCCATATGAGTTGTGGATTCTCTAGGAGGTTCTACCGGATAACTGTGATCCAAGTATACAAAATCACTTTTTCATATTAAAATTAATAATAGAGAACTATTGATTTATAAATAAATTGTTCCTCTATAAAATTTTAGGGGATAAAGCTATACTGGTCTGAGACTCAGAGTACACTGAGAATTATTTTTATTAGGAAAAAGAAGGTTTTCACATAGGGATAGCTTGGTCGCAAACTCACAATATATTGATAATGCTATCCTTATGTGAAAGCTTGGACTTACTTAGTCTGAAGCTGGAGTACATGCTACCTCAATTTCCTTTTTTTCCTTTCCTTCCAGGATTGATCCACTTGGTAGGGAGCTGTAGAAGAGACCAAATATCGTACTAGAAAAGGAACTTTAGCAAATTGTTGACTGAGATATTCTATTTGTAGGCATTTGGGTTTTTAAAAAATTATATTAGTAGGGGTGGGAAAAATACTGTTGGTGAGGCCACTCAAAGTTATCTCTTTTCCTTTCTATTTCAATCTCAATTCAGCATGCAAGAAACAATTTGAACTTGAGGTTAGTTCATTATTTAAAGGAACTGATTTGAGGTTCATTACTTTTTTATTTTCATCTTAGTCATTTTGCACTCTTGACTGACGAGTTCAGATGTATAGATATTGCTAGTTTTCATCCAAGAAATACTCCTTACGATTATTTCTTAGCAGAATCAATCGAAAAAGAATACCACTTCATTGCTATTGTTACTTGGCGACTAGGTTGCTCGTTGTGATGAGATAGGTATTTAGGAAAAGGAACTATCATCCTAAAGTACTTTATGTATCCTTAAGTACTTTATGTATCCCGGCATTATGTTTCATTGTGGTTAACCATCATGATAATGAATAGTTCTTGTTTTCTCTTCGTCGGGTTTTCAGGGTCTGTATGCGCAGCAGCTTGATTGGATCGCCTCTTTAGTAAATGTGGAGATCATTCATAGTCACAAATCATTGTGAAGATCCGTCTTCGGAAGACATGTCATATTTGCCGGAGTCTGCTTTTGCCTTCTGGTGCCTGGGGCAAAGGAGCTCGAAGTTTTTGACTTCAACTGCCAAGAGCCCTATGGTTAAGAGCACCTTGGTTTTGGACACCACCGAGCCCTCGAGGAATGTACAAAGGGATTTTGGAGTATAGGGACTATAGTCGGCAAAATTCATTGTATGGTGATTTATTTACAGTGACATTGTCCATTATTCCATAGTGTACTATGGATATTCTTTTCTGGAAATATAGAGTTCGGTGATCCATGTGGAGATGCTCTCAGTGCATCATGCATGTTGAACGGTGTGATCATTTCCTCGTAATTTTTTGTTAAATACACAGTGATGAGATTTGAACATAGCACTTCTGCTTTTCTTATACCAATTGCCTCATCTAGACTACAATGATAATATATGATACATTTTCATTTACTTAATTATGTCTATGAAGTTAACCTCCCAGAAGAAACAATCATAAATGTTAACAGAGGATAACAATTACTACCATATTTCATCGCTAGTGGTCTAGTACCAAGTGTCAAACCATGATCTGAAATTCATGAATTTTAACTTACTATCAAACTCATACCTCGTTTTAGATACTGAGTTCCTAAATATATTTATATATTTTTAATAAATTTCCTAATACAAATATAAGATCTTGGTTATTGATTTCATAATTAAATATTTAATTTTCTAACTCAAATACAAGATTTAAGCAAAAGCTACTTGATTCATCTGAAACTGTAAGTAATACTTTACCTCTTATGCCATATACAACTTAAGTCTATGGTGGTCTCGACCTCATTGGAGTTTTATACATATTTAATAAATTTTCTAAAGCAAATACTGGATCTAAGCAATATTACTTAATTCATCTAAGTAATACTCTACCTCCGCCTCTTATGCCTACCACTTTGTTTAGCAGGATTATTATCATGTATCTTTAATTTATGGTTGCTCAACTACTTTTAATTTGTGTGCATCATTAGTTTCTTTATATAAATAAATAGCGGGGAAACTTACACAAATGTTCCAAATAAATCTCAACTTACCAACCTCTAGTCATTAATCATAGACTTATCAAAATTAACCAACAAAAATTGAAAAACCAAATAATAGGGTTCTTTCTCTCAAAGAATCACATGCAAAAATCACCTTCCATATTTTTAAGCGTGATTAGCAACACTAGATACAATACGGAAAGGAAATTTCATGGATGAGGTAGCAAACAAGGTGATGAAATACAAAAAATATATACAATATTCCATAAATCTAAACAAAAAAAAAGAACTTTTTCAATGGGTATAGTTGAAATTCATTGAAAATATATAGATAAGTCAATATACAAAATTTGAGGAAGATTGGAGGTGCTTTGGACTGGTTTTATATGAAAATTCGTAATTAAATCGAGTTCAAGAAAGTCTTCTGCGACACATGTATCACGCATGTATTTCACACACAGGTATACATGGATATACATGTGATACACAATTGATACAAATATGATACATATGTGATACACAAATGATACATACACATCATTTTTTTCAAACTTCACCAAATCATCCCAAAACTGATTTTCAAGCTCCTTAAGTTGTGCCCAATCTTTCTAATAACACCAACTCAAAACAAAGCAAAAAATTGATTTTTTTGGGTACAAATAGCTAATTGGCTAGTTTGGCTAATATTAGTAATATTTTATCAATTGGCCAATTTTTGTAATGAGCTACTTATAAATGAATATAACTGGTAATTTTCCTAAATAGCGTAGCACTCCAAATTCAATGGGTGCTAAAGCACCCAGACCTATCGACGTAGATCCGCCCATTGAACTCAAGTCTATGGCAGTCGCATCTTCATTGGAGTTTTATCTACAACAATCTTAACAAAAAAACGAAAAATTTCGATCTTTTCTTTGGCTTGCATTTATCGGAAACACTCTTTCTACCCGTCCAGAGTAAGGGTAAGGTTGCATACATATTGCCCTTCCAAACCCCACTTGTTGTTGTAACCTTTATGTAGTATATTTATTTACGCTTTCACAAAGCTAAAACAATCTTTTTTTTTTTTTTTTTTTTAAGAATCTAGTGTACATCTTATGCTATTAGAAAAGATTAAGAGTGCATAAGCTATTTCTGCTTTTTTCTAAAACAAGCAACTACTGTTTTTGTTCTTGGAAAAAACAACTATTTTTACCAAATACAGAAACATCAAAAGTTCAGCCGAGGGTCATTCGGAAACAGTCTCTCTATCCTTCTCTATCCTTCCAGGATAGGGATAAGGCGGCATATACTGGGTAGTTGTTGTTGTTGTACAGAAACATCAAAAGTTGAGAGGAAAAGAGATTTCGAACAAAACTATTTTTAATTCAAAAGCGACCAAAGTGAGTTCATTCAATATGCTAAACTTTCCCAACACAAGCAGTTCCTTAACAACAGCACAAAGGGATTAAGCACCCAACTACATCTTCCAACAATAATTATTCATGAAAAAAGATCTAGTAAACCAAGCTCTCCATCTTCATCCTTGTCACAGGCCCCGAATGACTCCACAATGAATATATGTACCAAATTGGTGTTGGCCACATCCATCGCCGGTATTTGTCATTATTATTGCATCGCAATGGTGTTATGGCTGAACATATATACTTACCAGAAATAGTTGGTAATATTGATCTCCATGAAGTACAAACACATGCAAACCGAACTTGATCAGTATATGTATCAAGGAAATGAATTATTAACCTCGATAGATCCTGTGGAAGCTCCGACCAACCAGCCATTTACAATCTGATACAATAACAGGAAATATGATAATTTTAGAGCAAAAGTATAAACAACACAACTTTCATATCACATGAACTTGGTATAATCGGGTATGCAGTATGCACAAGTCAAAAGAGATGATCACAAAACAAACATCAAGATATAGTATCAGCACCAAATCATAGGAGTAAATACAAATAATCAATGGCGGAACAAGGAATTCATACAAGGAGATTAAAAAAGTTATAGTTGAGTGCTACGCCTAGGATTTGAACATATGAACTAAAGCAATTTTTGAAGTCCCTTTGGTATTATACTAGAACTTTTCATTATTATGTCAAGGGAATTAAGCTGCTCAAGGAATTCATTTTTGCCCTGTTGGCGCAATGCAATTTTTCAGCGAAGAGGATTCAATTGAACCCTCAATAACTCCCTATGGCTCCACCTACTTGCTTGGAATACAACAACCACCTAATAAAATCTCACCAGTGGGGTCTGGAATGGTAGAATATACACAGACCTTAGCCCTAGCCCGAAGGAGATAGAGTGGCTGTTTCCGGTAGACCCTACTTGCTTGCTTGGAATAGATGACAACTTTTACTTAATATGGTGTCTGATTCCTCAAATAATTGTGAGAAAACTAGCAAAATAATTTCATGGCATATTTCTCGAAAATAATTAATTAACTCTACTACAATGAATTAATAGTTCTTTATCAATGGAAGCTGTAATCAAAGAGGTGTCATAAATTGTTCTAGAAAACGAATCTGAAAACGTATAAGAAAAGTGGCAAAGAATTCACCTAAAACAAATTGAGACCTTAAATGATGCGGCAGCTAGATTTAGGTTAGAATTCTAAGCTAAGCTAAGCTAAGGAAGAAGAAAGGAAATTAAAAAGGGAATATTCTCATTGCCCCATCTGCACTCAATTACATAGAGTATATATGTTTCTATTACTAGCTAAAAGACAAAAGATTGTAACTAACTCAGATGGACCCCAAGTGCTATGAATAGACAAGTAGCGGGGCCAATGTGTCACTACTAAAAATGTATACTTAACTAATAAGGGACTCAATTGCACAACTTCTAAACTTCAATTAAAAGACTGCTTTAACTAACTTAACGACTAGGTACCATCACGCAAGCCTGGCGTACAACCCAATTCAGCTTCTAATTTCAACCTTGCATCAGTTCCCCCTCCTTAACATCTTCCTTGTCCTCAAGGAAGGAAAGCTGGGAATCGTAATTTCAGCGTTTGATAGTCCTCCCAAGTTGCACACTCAACAGGTACCTGCTTCCAATGTATAAGGGCTTGAGCCACAACCTTGTTCCCTCTTTGGATCATTCTCCTTTCCAAAATTTTCTCAGGTTGAGGACAATATGGGCTGGATAGGTTTATGACCGGGGGGGGGGGGGGGGGAAAAGGGGGGGGGGGG